>JAYKAV010002866.1:176443-282089 GCA_035582835.1 Phoebastria nigripes
TAAAAAAGGCCATTTGGCCAAAACGTTCCTTATCTGTACTACAATTTTAGAGCAGCAGCCCATGTAAAGAATAAACAGTGTAGCTGGGTTGCGAGTTGGATATATGCTACATTATCTTTAGTAGCTGCTGTATTGGCTTGTCTGTAAATTAATAGGTAGTTGAAAGTAGGGGGATACAAGCAGAAAAGCTTTCTGGGTAGCCCTTTTGATGGCCAGACGCAGAACCAGCCATTCTGGACTCCAAGGCAGAAGCTATTTCGCAGACTTTCTCACCTCCCTGCACGCTGGTTGATTACATTTTATCTAGGTTATGTTGGACCTTGGCAATTGGTGGTTTAACCTCAGAATCATTTGATTGTGACAAGAGGGAACGGTGAACCGAAGTACTAAAAGAGAAGTAGTAAATGAGGGAGTAAGGATAGAGGTGATGGAGGTGAGTGATAGAAAAAGACTAGAAAATGTGTGAGAGAGACTTCATTGTACATGATTCATTGTACAAGAATACGCATAGGAGAAGGTGGAGCTTGGCCAGCTTCAGGAGGCTTGAGGTACTTGAACCCTACACTTTCTAGCACAGGGCATTGGGAAGGGAACTGAAGAAGAATTGTGTGGGAGATGGGTGTGAACACCTATCTTAAAAAGAGGGAAGGAATAGATAAGGGAAGTTAATGACATGGTGGCTCTTGCAAACCTAGAAAAAGATCTGAAGAGATAGCGTGCAGGAAATGATTGGTAAATTCTTGTACTGCTCTGGTTTTCTTTGTCAATTAATTGGTTACATTATGCTTTACACTGGCACTGGCTATTTGGGTGGCTAGGCACTGCTGAACCTAAACATGAGATTGCCAGTCATTATGGTGGCCTCAAAAGCTTTTGAATATTTGTTGTTTTCCTTTAAAGCTCTGATTTCTGAAATCATAACAGTCTCAGGGTTTGGTATATGTTTCGTTATTACTTTCAAAGTAACTTTCTGTTCTTAATAGTGCAAACTTAGAAAATGGTCCAAAATAAGTGTCTTCATGGCTTAGACATGGAGGCAAAGGAAGGCATAAAATCAAACCACATCCTAATTATCATCTTTTAAAAAATAATCTATTTCAAAAGATCAGTCTCATGGGTTTTTTATTTTAATATTGACATAATTAGATTCCTCTTAAAAGATAAGTTTTCTGATGGGAGTAAAGGCAAAAAACCACTGGAATCTGCCCTTATTGCTTACATGTCTTGACTACAGTACACTTTGCTTGTCAAAGAAATATTTTGAGTTCAGGTGCAATTTTTCATTTACTGTTGTGGGTTGCCAATGAGTAAGCCATTTCATAATAGCTCAGAAACATGTAGACTGAGGAGTTTGCGATGATAGACAGAACAGCATAGTGTGAGGGTAGAAAGGAAGGAGGAACAAGAAAATGAATTTTCAGAGTGACAAGACTAGTGTGTAGAATTAAATATTAAAGGAGGTTCCTTTTCTTAATTAAATGCCTAAGGTATGACTTGTTTTGAGGCAGCTTATAAACTGGTTCCCAAACTATTTAATTACTACTGTACCATTCATCTCACCTGTCTCAAAAATATTAATCATCAAATGGTAAAATATTAGTCTGCAGTAGGAGGGTAATGTCAGAAGCTGAAACTCCAGCTGATTACAAATTCTGTCTCTCATCATGACCTTTTAAAGTGCATGCTAAACAAAATAAATACAATTTTGTTAAGATTCTTGTCAATATTAAGAAATTAGGGAATATAGGTGTAAAGTATTCTTGTCTGTATGAGACATACATAATACTTCCTTAGTGCCTAATAATGCAGTGTTTGTTCTATAGCATTTTATTTAGGAGTTAATCTCTATGTGTAAATGCTTCTGTGAATCAATGAAAAGAAATTTACAATTCAGCAAAACTGTCTGCTTTGATGTATCACCATGTAGCAAATGAATCTGTGGAATCTGGAGGAGTGGATATTTGTAGTGGCTTTTTAGTATCTCCTTCAGAAGGCAGTTCTGCAGGAGGTAGGTTTCTCTTGCTGCAGGAGAAAGGAGGAGGTCTGGACCTTAAATGTGATAGGCTCATGTTTGTTATGAGAGGTGAGTGACTTCATGGACGAAGTTGTTCATAACTAGGATGAACAGCACAAACTTAAGAATCCGAGAAACCAACAACCTCATTAAAGAACTGAGAAAATGTAGCGCTCTCTTTGCCTTGCATAACCTGAGATTCTGAAGAAGGACCGAGTCTTTTTTCAGTGGTGGTGTTTGCATGCAGATTATTACAAGCAGACTCAACTAATAGGAAATGCTCTAAATGAATTGATTCAGCTAGAACTCGGCAAGAGAAAAATTCAGTGTTTTTCATGCTGTTTCAAAAATGATGCTGTCCTGTTTTGGAGACCTGGAATCAGTGACAGCCTATCTGAAAATAATTGATTTGGTGTCGAAGAGGAATTCTGCTTAGTCTGCTGCTTTTGCCATGTGGATGAAAAAGAACAAACTGCGAGTGAAGTTACAGGTTTAAAACTTTGTTTCCTCAGCTGCCTCTTCTTTTCTTTCCTAAGTATAGTGTAGTTATTTTCAGTGAAAGGGACACTTATTGATATTCAGTGAGGTAAACATTAAAAGCTTTCTCATAGAGCGTTTAAATTTAAATGGTTAATTATCACTGTTTCCCATGTTCTTGTGCTTTGCCATGTATAAAAGGTTTTTAGACACTAAACTTTCTAAATGGAACATTTTACAATAGTTAATAGCTTCTTCAAGGAGAAGCTAGTATTTGCATTCATCTTAAAATTAGTCTATATTTTACATAATACAAAATAATGCAGTACTTTTTTCAGGCATTATAAGATATACTTTCAAATATGCTTATTTAAAGCAGTAAAAATTCTGAGCTTTTGGATCAAACTGGTTGTTTATGTTTCTGGTGCTTTTACAAACCAGTTTCTTATTGTCATTGTGCATTCCAGGTTACGTTTTTCATTTAGAAAATCTGTAATTTTCACTCGGTGAAATGGCTTTTTTACCTTGAAATATGCACAACCCCTATACAGATACCACTTTTTGAGTCTGGATATATTTTTAACAAGATTTCTTAGCAGAATAAAACATCTCTCTATTTCTTAGACAGTGTTACACTGAAAATTACTACCGGAAATAGAATGAGCTATCAATGTTGTTAAACTGATGATCAAAGCAGAAAGGAGGGAAGCATTGGGAAGACTTTGCATAGTCTAATGCAAGTTGTATATTTTTGAAAAAGAGCATATGTGTATTGAGAAAATACTATCAATTCACACCCCCCACCTTTTTTACTTTTTAAAGTTGGTGATGCAGAGGGAAGCCTTCAAGTCATTCTGAGCCCCTTTTAAGAATTATGTACAGAGTACAGCAGAAGCAGATGTAGAGGTTTAGGTTTTTCTGGCGGAAGGTCATGCCTAAGGAAGTCAGCAGAGCCTGAACATGTTCTGGGAGCAGCATCTGGTTTTTCTATGTTATTTTCTTGTCTCAAGTGAGCACATTTTGGTTTGTGGATGGCACTTGGAAAAGCTTCCTTACTTTCTTACCCAATTAGTGCCTTTCAGTCTGTAATTAATAATAAAATGTCTCTCTTTGATATTAGCTGGTGGCCACAAGTGCATACAAGTTATTTGGCCTTAAAGAATATTATGAAGGACTCTTGTCTGTCATAAGTCATGCTAATAAAAAAAGTACACGCTACTAAGTTCAATCTTTTTTTTTTAATTACTGTGTTCACTAACAAAGCGTTGAAATAGAGAATTAGTGTTTTGGGTGGATTTTACCTTTTGTTCTAGTTCCACTATTCTATACAGCTATAACTTTAAATAAATACATAGATTTTTTTTTTTTTTAATCACTTCTCTACCATAAATAGTTTTCATTATTGTTGACCAGTAACAGGAGTTTCAGTTGTAGTATCCAGTAAGAATTATAATTTCGCTCCATAATTTATTCAGTAGGAAATGTTCAAAGAGGGACAATAACTTTCTCTAAAAATTTTAGTCTGACATGTCTATATCATGCATCCAAGATGCAGCAACTTTAAAAGTCAGTTTTGCAGATCTGGCTCATTTTAGTGACTGAGCTTGAGGTGCATATCTTACCTGAATAATTGTGTGCAGAAACATGAAATATTAATTGGGAGTTCCAGTAGCAAAAAAAAAAGGGGAAATCAGTTATTTTGAAACAAATATTATTTTCCTTTCCTGACTGACGCTTAAAGGAACAGTTCTGTATTATGCATTGATTGGAGAACTGACACTTACTTAAGTAGGAATGTGATGTGGTAATATGAAACAAGCCATTCAAAGTGGCTGAGATACTTTGGTATCAACATGATGTTAGAGGAGAATTTTACTTTTCTTAGAGTGAAGTACAAGTATTGCAGGGGGTGTTGTCAGCCACTACAGAACTGCATTGGAAGTCAGTAGGGTGGGCCCAGAAAAGCAGAGCAGATAAATCAGCTTTTCTTTGGGATCAGGTTTGATCAGATCCACAATCTGATGCTTGATTGATTGGGGCGGGGAGGTGTTTGGGGTGTGTCTTTTTTCTTTCTTTCCTTTTTTTTTGTGTGTTTGTAAAACATTTAGACCTCATTCCATTTTGTAAACATTAATTTGAAACAGTTTTATTTATCAATATATCCAAAACATTTAATTCTCTTCTTTTTCAGCAGTATTGACTATTTTGGGGGTAGGAAATGATGTAATTTTAATTTGTTCTACTAATACTGTAGTCCTGTAGTTCGGTGAAAATACTACATTGTTTATTGAATTATTACAACGCAGTAATCCAGCTTCTACATTGGTCCAATAAATTGAATTACATGGTAAATACCTTGAAACAGATGCTGGGCTATTCTGAACTTTCCAGCATAATTTTTCAAAAGTTGGTATTCRCTTTCTGTGCAAATTCTAAAGTTGTGCTTAAACTGTGCAATTCTAAGGTTGTGGGTTTTGGTTTTCTGAGTAGCAAAGCAGCTATTGGGCAAGTGTCAGCTTCTGGAATTTGTCTTGTTACACTGCACTCTCTTGTGATTGCATCGTAAAAAACGTTGAATTGAAGTAATTTAATGTATAGATTTAAATTATATTTGTTGATAGAACTATGAATATATTGAAACAATGCGTTCATTTTTAAAAACACCTAATATTCGTTCTCACGCATTGTCACAGCATCATATAAATTTTAAATAATTTTCAGTAATTGCCTCTTTATCCCAATTTTGTAAATGATTTGTTCGTTTTGGAATGCAAAAGGAGTGATAAAGCCCTATTAATATCTTGTTTTTTCATTCAAAGTTCACTCAGTAACAGCCACTTACTTATCCAAAGGGGATCAACTTTACTTTGCTTCATTTTGTACAGACTGTTTTTCACAGATTCTTACCTTAAACGCTCCGATCTGCCAGGAAATTTCACCATCTTTGGATGTGAGCTTAGTGACAGCCTTTATCTAAGCGTTCTCATGTGGTCTTGTCCTGCGCTAGGTAAATAATGCTAACCACCAGTTAAAGCTGCCAAGGCAGTTACACTGAAGTGTTAGGAAAGGAAAGAAGCTTCAGATTCCAATTACTGCTTAAAATACCTGCTTGCATGTGTGTTGTCACATGTGCCATACCAGTACTGTGTACCAATTCTACCGAACATCTTAACGGAGCAGTGTTAAACATAAGGGCTTTTTTCTCGCTTGTTTTGTCTCTTAGTGTTTTCCTCTTTCATCTGCTTTTCCCCTTTTTGCTTTTTCTGTCCCTGGTATGTGCATGGTCTGTGTCCTTTCTTTCTGCTCTGAGGTTCCTTACTCTTTCATAGGTATCTATCATTATTCTTCCTCTGAGGACTGGGGAGGAGGCTTTAGCCTTCCTCTGAGAAGCGGGGATTTAGCTTCTATAGTCAGAACACTTAATATACATCAACACGTTAATGTAACATTTTGTGTTCTGCAGGTTGGGAATCCACGTGTTGAGCTCACTCTTTCTGAACTTCAAGATATGGCTGCCCGGCAACAGCAGCAGATTGAAAATCAACAGCAAATGTTGGTTGCTAAGGTAATAATTATATACAGATCATAATAAATACAAATTTCCATCAACATAAGCAAACATATGTTTCATGGATACAGAAAAACACGCTAATTCATTCTAGATAAACTCAGGCAAGAGCTTGAGAAATCCATTGTTTTACCAAGTTAATCTTAACCTAGGCAATATACAACATTTCAGTGTAAATGATACTATAACAACCTATGTCAAGCCAAGTTATGTGTCTTTATAAAAATACTGCTAGGTTTTATTTGTCTCTTTTGTGAGGCCCACTTCATGATCTGTAATAGACCAGGCTTGACTCTATGCTCATCTTYAGTAGCTCATTCACTCCAGTATAGTAATAGCGGTGTGAGATGAGAATATACCCACTTCATATATATTCATATATTACATTTCCAAAGTCTCTGAGATGTAAGAATCTAAGTATGTTTTCAGAGTGGGGAGTGGGTTTAATGTTTTTGACATTGTTGTAGGTGTTATAATATACAGTATGYATTGGATGCTTGGAGTACTTAGGAATCAACCTATCAATTCTGTTGTTCTTTTTTAATGGAAATAATGTAGAAAAAGAAACATTTTCCTTGTGTGCCCAGCAGAAGCACTGTTATTTAGAACTGGAACATTATCTTATAGKAGGTCAGCTTGTTTAAAATGGTCTGTTGGACTATTTTGTCGTCTTTGGGAAGCTGGATAACAGTGTTGGAAGTTCATTTTGCAACAGCAGGAAAAGTGTTACTAGCGGCAGAAAACAAATGCCAGAGGAAGCTTCACAGAAGTGTTTGAATGAGTGTTGAGGCTAGGGTTGTATTTGCACATATATGTAAATTTGATATTTGGTCTAAAAAAATCTTGAATCTCTGCTCTAAAACAGATTTGATGTTGAAGAGTTTTTCTAGAAGGACTGATACATATTTTAACTAGATACAACTTTTCCTGATTTCTGGAAATAAAAAACCCCACTGATCATAGTGACGGGTTTTTCTAAGTTAACGTTTGGGTTTTTTTAGATAAATGGGTAACAGGTACCTCTTGTCTAAAACCTCATTTTGTCAGGAACAACGTTTGCGTTATCTGAAGCAGCAAGAACGTCGTCAGCAGCAGTCTGTTTCTGAGAGTGAAAAGCTTCAAAAACTTAAAGAACGTGTTGAAACCCAGGAGACAAAGCTGAAAAAAATCCGTGCCATGAGAGGACAAGTGGACTACAGCAAGATCATGAATGGCAATCTATGTATGTGGAATTTTTAAGTAATTTAATTTAATTTACTATTCACTGCATGACTAGTAAATAATGCTATATTGCTAGTCAATATAGCATTGAAGCAGGATTTCAGATAGAATGGTTTTTGTCTTACAGAGGGTCCTGTGTTTCTATGAAATTTGTATATGACGTAACTTTTTGTTTGTTTTATATAGTCAGGCATAAAGTCAGAACAAGTCTATTCTATAACTATTAGGAAATATTATGACTGTTAGCAAATTCCCAACACACAAATATTTTATATGTGCATGCATATACTAGGTGTAAAACTAGCGTGTTGTATTCATCAATACCTGTAGAATTAAAAAATTAACAAATTCTGCTTTACTTAATTGTTTTTTGTTATTTTTATCTTGTTAATTTTAGCAACTGAAATTGAGCATATAAGTGCCATGTTCCAGGAAAAGCAGCAGGAGCTACAGGCTGCAGTGTTAAAAGTGGATCAACTTACTCAGCAACTGGAGGATTTAAGGAAAGGGAAACTGAATGGGTTTCAGTCTTACAATGGACAAATGACGGGACCTGCAGCAGTAGAATTGAAAAAGTTATATCAAGAGCTACAGGTAGGTGATGGAGAGATGCTATTTGGACAATAGCTGTAGATTTTAAAAAGTTGCATTACTGCTCTTATGGGTGGCCGTTTGGTTTGGTGCCATCTTATAAAACTGATGTATTGGAATGCTGCTAATGTGTGAGGTTGTAGTTAGCATATAACCCTCTTTAAAACAGAATTTCATTAGCTGTAAAAACTATTTTTGTTGTTGCTCATACACATAATGATACAAAGCATGCAAGTGTTCTGAAGGGCATTTCTCAGCCCCTAATACTGAAATACTGGATGTTGACATAATCTAGTATTTGTTTTAATCTCTCTTTAAAAAAAAAATTTAAAAATTCATTTCACTACTTTTCTATTTTGCAAAGAACTGGGTGTAGCAAGCTCACTTAGATGTCATCTTAACTTGGAGACATGACTGAACAGTGAATAAAATGATATTTAAAATATATTGTGAAAATATAGCTATAATGTCTGGTGCAAATAAACAAAATACATAGGAATTAAATAACACATTTTAACAGAATCATCAAAAATATAAGCTGCACTGTATTCACTGCACTATATAGTGCGCTATAGCTGCAGTATATTCACACAGTATTCCCTGTATCACTATCATATATCTTCCTCCAAGAAGATTTTTACATCTGAAGTGTAGTTCTCAGAAGAGTAATTAAATATTCCATTTACATTGAAATTTTGTCCATTTTTTATGTTTAAAAGTTATGGAATACTTAATCGTGTGCCAATGTGTCAGGATTTGAGGGCTTTTTATTTACTAATGTACCTTATTGTGATCAAGGCAACAGCTCTAATATATATTTAATATTTCAAAATTAATTTAAATTTCAAAATTAGTCTCACTCATTTCTTTACATGAGCAAATACAACATGCAAATTAATCTATCACATGTTTTCATGAATTAGGAATAAGGGTCCTTTTTCCCTCTTTTTCCCTTTCCCCATTTATACAAGGCATATAGAATCATAGAATAGTTTGGGTTGGAAGGGACCTTTAAAGGTTGTCTAGTCCAACCCCCCCTGCAATGAGCAGGGACATCTTCAACTAGATCAGGTATCTACCTCTGAAGTGTTTCTAAGTGCAAAGATGCTCAATAGATTAAGATTTCTCTCTTGTGCTTCACAATGATCTCATACACGTTTATCAAGACTTAAATTTGCCTCAGGTTTTTTTTGCATGTAACATTACTGTGAAAATTGGAACACTGAGACAATACTGTCAGAGTTATTGAGGGTATGAAAAAACGTCAATGGGAAAGCAAGAGAAATAATTATAAATACTGTCATGGTTGATTTAAACCATAAAGGTAATGCATCCCCTAATCTTACTGGAAACCTGCTGTGAAGGTTTCAGTTTAATCCCCATGTAGAGAGGAAAATCTGTGCCCAGTCCCAGCACTAGCAGTTCAGTTAACCTCCCATCCAGACATCATGAAGTTTAATGTGGAACTGGAAACAGAATCAATAGCATAATTTCTGTTACAAGTTCTATATCACTTAATTTTCATGATATTCAAACTGTCTTGGTGGTTAAACATAACTCTTAACAAACATTTTCTGTGACTTAATTTTTCACAGTGTAATTCAGTTCTGAAATGTCTTTATGCCTAATTCTTCAATCSATTTGCTATAAATGGGATGCAGTCTACGTGTATTTAATAGGTATCCACTAGTTTATTAGGACATTCTTTTGCTGCTTTCTTTTAAGAGTTGTTCATGGTTGCAAATGCTGATTTGACAGGCTGTGTGGAAGCATAACCTTAGAGATGTCAGAACATAGCCGATCCAAGTTGCTTTGGGTTTTTTAACACCGTATTAAAAAACAACTTGACACCAGACAAAATGAAGTAACTGTCCTAACAAGTGCGTTTTTGTTGTTGTTTTTTGGTTGGGGTTTTGGTTTTTTGTTTTTTGGTTTTTTTTTTGGAAGATTCGTAACAGGCTTAACCAGGAGCAGAACTCCAAGCTTCAGCAGCAGAAAGAACTCTTAAACAAACGTAATATGGAGGTGGCTATGATGGACAAGCGAATCAATGAGCTGCGTGAACGACTATACAAGAAAAAAGTTGAGGCACGTCAAAAAGAAAACATTCCTGTAAGATAAACTGTTAAAAGGGCCACACTTTAGTTTATCAAGAGCCTATAAAAACTACATAGAATCTCACTTTCTCCCAGCTGAGTAATACAATTACATCTAAAGAACCTATTTTAAAAGTAGCAGGCTTCTTAAAGSTATTTTACGGTTTTGCATAGATATCAGAAAACTGTCAGACAGAATGTGTTTCCTTTTATTTTTCTTTATGGCACAGACCATAGTATATTAAAAAATATAGTAGTTTATATTTCTAGGAAGGAAAGTGTGATTATGGGCTGTGTTTCAAAGCATGAAAGCATAAAAAGTTTGTTTTTTATAAAATATTGATCTTCCAATATGGAAGATTGATAAAAATATAAATGGTCTAATAAAATTAGTCTTAATAGTTGCCTGGAACTTTGAGATGAAATCAATTGCACAGTAGACCATTTGTCTAAGGACTAGAGAGATCAATTTGGATTCCTATATGTATTCCTAGCTGGAGGTATTGCTTTTAAAAATAAAAAACCCCATATTTGATCGTTTAAGAGCTCATTTTAGCCCATTTGCCTAAGAAAGGCACAATGAAAGAGACCTTATACAGATAAAGGTTTCTACAAGAAATGTATGTGCCTGGCTGAGAAATTTAATTTTTGAGGTGTTGATTTTAGCGAGTAAATGTTGTGTTTTCTACTACTTTTTTTTTTAAATTTTTTTTTTTTTTTTTWRSTACAGTGCATGGTTCTAGATAATGAAATTTAGACCTCCTGTTCGTGCACAAATGCCTAGATTAAATGGAAGTTCACGTTTCAATTTGTCTGATTTTTTTAGTTGAATCGTATTAACGGAACTTCATCACCCCAGTCATCCCTGAGTGCTTCAGGAAGGGTGGCAGCAGTAGGACCTTACATCCAAGTTCCAAGTGCTGGCACTTACACTGTACCAGTAGATCCAGTTAAACCACAGTCTCTCACCATTGCTTCTAGCTCAACACATGGAAGATCAAAATCTGGTAAGCGCTTAGTGTGGTGTTTATTAATACACATGGTTTGGAAAGGAGTAATAAAGAAAAGGAGTAATCATAGGAGACCCAGTGGTGGCATAATCTCTGTAGTGGACGAGGCAAGTTTTAGATGTCTTGATACTATTCTGTGAATTGGACATTAGTCATTTGATATGAAGCATTTTTGCCTCTTTCCATGAATTTTTCTTAGGAGACTGAGTGTTTTCCTTGAAATTTTACTAGCTGGTACACCACTAAAAGGAGCACGTGTTCCTTCACAGATGCTGTGTTCTGTCTTTTAATAGCATTTCAATTAGTTTGTGTGTTTGAATATAATAATGAAAACAACTTTGGCAAACTATATTATAAACAACTATTTACAGTATGTTGCTTTTTGGCAAGTAAAACAAAGCTAGTGAACAAGTAAAAATAATATTACTTCTCAGAAGGAGACTAAATAGGAAAATAGAATAAAACTATGGGAGGTTTTTGCTCCAACTGAGATATGAGAATTTGTGGTGCTTGAAGCATTTCTGAAATGGAATAACCTTAGCATTGATGCTGTTTACTTGTTTCTGCCTTCATTAGTGAAGGAGCTTCCCCTCCAGAGTACTCCCCAGAATTTGATGTCCAGAATTGGCTCCCGTGTCTCCCATGATTAATAATGCCATCTACATTATAAAATAGAATTTTTTTTTTTTTTTTTTTAAATTTATATTGGAGACTGAAGGAAGCAGGTCATGACATTTGTGCCTTAAGTTCTTATTCTGGCAAAACTCACCTCTCTGCTCACATCTTAGCAAAATCAGAATTCTTAAGAAATGGTTAGCTAGGAAAACGTGCATAATACAAATAAAAATGCACGATCCCATGAGTCTAACCACAGGACCTAGTTTACCTGGTCTCCTAGGAGAGATCTAAAAATGAGATAAGCAATGACCACTAAAGCAAAGCTTCTGCAATACTCACATACATTCCAGTACTTRAAACTGAATACTCCAGCAAAGCTTGCAGCATGCTTCCAAATGGGGAGGAAGAGATGGAGGGAGGACAATCTGAACATCTCCGTAGGAAAGAATGACAGAAATGCCCCCCCAAAAACCCAAGGTCAGGAAGTGAAACTATCCAAACAGAACTTAAAAAACCCCCAGTCTTTTCCATTGATATTAGTGATTTAACAATACCTTTTAGTTTAATTCAAAGGCTGTACAAACCCCATCACTGTGGTTTTATGGAAAAGACTTAAGAATAGGGAATGACTTAATTGCTGGGTGAAGTGACAGATTTGCAACAGTTCTATTTTCAGACATGTGGATTCCTCTTCCACATACGGGAAAGGAGAGCTCATAACTTTTAAGTTCACCAACCAAAAATAATTCACTATTTTGTAAATATCAACCTCAGAAGATATACATACCCACTTCAAGACCTACCTCAGGAGGTTACGAGATCTCTGAATGATAACTTTTTGATTTTATAAAAGTAATTATTCTACCTTAGGACTGACTTTGTGTTTATTACTCTGAATGTACTTGAATAAAGTCCTATAAGATAGATTTATGTAAGGAGAAGCTTATATGCTCCCAGGAAGAAAAGAAATTGAGAATTTTTTGTCGACTGTCATGCTTTTATTTCTCATTATCTGAGTGTTCCTGTTCTAATTTCTCCATTGTCATTGTTATAATTTTTCCACCACTTTTTTTTTTTCTTTCTTTTTCTGTGTAACTGGATCTGCCTTGGTGTGTCCGGTAGAGACAGACTGTGGGTGTGTGAAAAAATCTCCAGACACCTGGAAGGTTTCTGATTTAGACATAATAGTGGATCCTATTCTGTCACCTCCCACTTCTCTTCAGTCTGCTGTTCACAATGTCATCCGCCTGGCACCTACTCTCTTTGACACCCAGCACTGTGAGTCTGAAGAAGATCTCTGGCTAGCTAAGAACTCAGTTTTTAATATGGTCATCTGAGCTCTTGCATACAGATGCATATTAAACAGCATCTTTAGAACTTGTGTTGTGGTCTGGCATGCAGAAGATGCTCTTGAAATGTAAAATTGTTGAGAAGTTGCTTTTCATCTTTGAAGGAAACAGATTTGCAGCAAATTCATCCCTGGAGTACTGGAGTAGTGTACTGGGGATGAGTTTTCTTCACTGAAAAACATTGACATTTTCTAACTGTTATTAGAAAATTCATAGTAATCACCAAAGTATGTTTTGGTATAGCTCAGATTAGATAGGTGTATCACATACAGGTTTAGCTTGAGTTACTTTGTGGGAGACTGAGTTTCCATGTTGTACTGGCCCCAGAGTTGGGATAAAAGCTCACTCTGTCCAAGTCAATAGCAAGAATCATGCTGACTTCCGTTGGACAAAAATGTTATACTTGGTTTGCACTTCAGTTGCTATAGTAAGTATTCTGGATCCAGACCTACAAAAATTTTTAGGTAAAATCAGAGAAAATGCACAAAACCTTTTGTGTCTGCATGTCACTGTCTTATTTATGTAAATACAAAATGGACTGGTGGGAGTTGAAGTACACTAAGTGTTAGGTAGTCTTAGAAGCGGCAGACAAGAGGGTACATTTGGAGGAGAAAATGAAGCCAGTTGGCTGAAATGGCTATGGGGTGGCTGAGCAGGAGCTAGTGAGGGCTTGTCAGAAGGGCGTTGCCATCAGATGGGCAAGARTGTCTGGGACCTGTTCAGTCTAACCAAAGATAGCAGAATGCAGACGCTTTTTGGTTGCCTCCTCTTAGCACCTATCGTGCAGCCTCTGGCGCCATACACTTCAGTTGCAGATTGCAACAGCAGCTTAGTTAAGTGCATGAGATTCAGCTTGGGTTGTGGGAGTACGTGAGAGGTGCACTCATAAAAAATGCATGGTAGTTGGCAAGTCTGCCAGATGTAATATGAAGGACATGAAGGTGGGAACAGTTACATTCTGATGTTTTTATAAGTAGAATGAAACAGAGAAGTTAGAAGAGAGAGAGTCTGAATGTACTTCCAGTCTGTTACCTCAGAATTTGGGGATGAACATACTAATATTTGGAATTTGAAGGATTACAAAAAGTTTTTGTATAACTATCTTTCTAATAGAAGAGTGTGGGCTTGTATTTGCAGGTAAGATAATTAAATTCTTTGGGATTTTTGCTGTTGTTTCTGTAAGTGCTTTCTTAACAGCTAAACTTACGGCTAAAGATGCTTTCATGTTTAGCATGAATCAGTTATAACACCTTTTACTGATCTTCAAATCAAAAGTTTTACTGAACCATAACCTTACTGGAGTTATGGAACGTCCTGTGTATTTTGTACAGTAAATGTTAATTCAGTGCATACTTGAAAAATTTGCCATTATTTAGGGTCAAAGTGTTTAGACAGTCATCTTTTTTGGTCTTGCTCTTGATAACCAGATGATTAAAAACAAAACCAAACAAAAAACCCAACATGTCCGGTTCTTGGATATTGCCAGTACTAAAGCTGGGCATTACTTCGCTTCCTGGCAGTTTGCAAGTCTGAAAAGTGATTTCTGGACTATATACTATATTCTCAGTGTAAAAATATGCAAGTGGTAAGCCTATTTAAATGACCAACCACAAAAATACTGTTGCTCCAAAGTAATTATCTCTCAGAATTCAAACACAGTTGATCTGAATTTGAAAGTTTAATACAATCTAGTGTGTGTAATATTAAGGAATGGTCTGCACATATAATTAAAAAATAATTAGTATGGTAGCTTAAATGCAGAGGTATAACTTTGGGTGGTTTTGCTCACTTAAAAGTGGTATGATTTTAATAAGCCTATAAATAGGTTTATGAGCTAATGGAGTGAATTTGCACTCATACAGTGAAAACATCGGGTGGTAATTGTCAAGAAATCTTCAGGTTGTCATTTCTGGGGCGGGGGAGAAAAGGGATACTCAATATATTAAGAGGATAAGGCCTATGGATAGAAAGTAGAGTGGTGATGTTAAATTCACTTTAATTAGAGTGTTCCTATGCAGCATATTCTTAGACTATCCGCTATATTAGACAAGGATGGCAAAGAATTCTAGAAATAGCCTTGCTGATTCTGTTTTCTAGGGGCTTAAAACTGAAATGAAATGGGAAACTTTGCCATTAAATACCCGATTTTCATTTGATGTTATCTTACTATGGAGTCCAGAAATCTCAGTAAATCTCCACACATACACAAACCCCTCTCTGTTTTAGTTGTTATCCTCTAGTGAAGTCAGTTACATGTTACACGTCATCTTTACTGATGCTCCACTAAGATCATTACAGGCAATAGGGAAGGAGAAATGATCTCTGGTCTCCTTAGAGTAAGAGAAACATGAAGTTTAATCTTTTAAAGGCAAATCAAAGCCTTAGGATCTAACCAGGGATCTATTTAGTTACTATAAAACAGATCTAATTATCAGGCTACTTAAACTCTCTTGCTTACTTAGAGARCAGAAACTAAATAGTCTCATGCAGTTAATAAAGTAACATATCAATGCATCTAGGACTTCATTAAGGATTTGTTGCCTCAGTTTATGTGCAGTTACACATGATTTTTTGCCTGTGATGAAGATAAAAGCCCATGACTTGTATCTTGACACTGAGAGTTGAAGTTGTCAGACTTTATAAATTTCTTTAAAATTAAATCTTTGGGGCAATTCTAATCAGGTAAGTATGTTGAGGAAAAACAAAAGGTAAGTTAACTGCTACTTCCAGCAAAGGAATGTATGCTTTTGTTCCGGCCCATTGTTGAAATGAGTTTTTACTTCCTGTTATGAGTGAATGAATCTAGTAACCATCGTTTAAATTTGAGTAAGTCCACTCAGAGCTGACGTAGACTTAACATTTAGCATAATTTGACAGTGTCTCTGCACAGTACCAAAAGAAATACATTGATGAAGTGTTTCTGTAAGGATTTTTGTTCTGAACTTGTTTGCCTTCTAATAGAATATGCAACACTCAAACCAAAATTTTAACCATCTTTTTTTCTATAGAAATTTTCAATACAATTCGAATGTCAAAGGGTAATGAACAGCATATTATATGCAGTGATTGGGCTTTCGGTATTGATTTCTGAATCAAACATTAATAGTGATTTATCTCATTTCTGGAATCAAATTAATCCTGCTGTAATCTAAGCTATTCCATTTCACATGTTGTTTTTCTTGTTTACAATGGTAGTGTGGATTATCTTAAATATAATATTTTTGTCTGTTTTCAAGCTAATGATGGAAATTGGCCAATACTTAAACAGAGCTCAACCCCTGTGGTAAAACCCCCTCAGATCTCCAACACAGACTGGAAAGAATCAAGCATGGATACTGCTTTAAAACAAGGAACTATATCCAGCCAGCCTTTGCCAACTTCAGTATTAGGAAGTACTGATAAGCTGGTGGGTTTCATCTGTGATGTATTTATAGATCTGTTTTGCTGAAATTACGAACCTTTGGCTTCCATAGCTGAACTCAGTTCAGTTATATACACATTCAGTTTCCCTGCTGCTGATTATTTTAAAAGTCACAAAGAAAATTACCTTTGTATTCCTCTGTTCCCTTCTGTTCTTATCACATTACAATTTATATCTATTTCTTTTYAACTTCAGTAGTTCGTATTCCTTCCTGTTCTTTTACATATCTGGTCTCCCCTTTTCTCTCCCTTTGCTTCTCCTAATCATCTCCCCCACCTTCCTATTTTTCTAATTCAGATCTTCATTACTGTTTTTCCTTGGTGTAGATTATCACTTTTTCAATGCGCTCTTTTTCTCACAAAAGAAGTCATTAAATCCATCCTTGAGTGAGTCCACTGGGTGTTGTCTGTCTGCACTGTTGTTCTAGTACTTTATGAATTCTTTAAGACTGTATCGTTAAAGAATAAGGACCTTGTCTTTAAATAGTTTTGGTAAACTCAGAGAATAAGGATCTTGTCTTTAAATAGTTTTCGTAAACTCTTTTATCACACTATATATTATCAAATACATTATCAACTAGATACTGAGATCCAGAACCTAGAACAAGTTATTCAGGCTTTGAAAGTATGTAAATAGTTTTAGATTCATATTAATGTATTATAGCTGAAGATGCCTTTAAACAGTGGCCTCTGTCTGACATATGATGAGGTCTTGTGGTAAATTCAGGTAGAATCATACCTAGTGATTAAGGAACACAAATTCTTTAGATTGACTCCTTTTCTGTCACACAAGATTATTAGTATGTATTGTTGAATGAGGAATATTCTTGCTCACAAGTATTTTATTTAAGTCGCATATACTTTATTGTTCTTACATAGGGTCTTGACCTGGGGAAGGTGCCACCAACAATTCCTGGTGTAAGCAAGCAGTTGCCTCAGAACTATGGGACCTATCCAAGTCCAGTTCCCTTAGGAACAGGTTCTACAAATTCTCTAGAAAGAAGGAAGGATGGCAGTCTGCCCAGACCTGGCACCAGTATAACAAATCGGCAAAGACCTGTTCCACTTCCACCGCCAAGCAATGTACATCAGCCCAGTTCTTCACAACAGATTCAACAGAGAATTTCTGTACCTCCCAGCCCTACGTATCAACCTTCTGGTCCCCCCTTGTTTCCGGGAGGAGATGGCAGGCCAGAACTCCCTTTAACTGTGGCAATCAGACCTTTTCTAGCTGATAAAGGATCAAGACCTCAGTCTCCCAGAAAAGGGCCACAGACAGTGAACTCCAGTTCCATCTACTCAATGTATCTTCAGCAAGCAACACCACCAAAGAATTATCAACAAGCTGTATACAATACCTTAAATAAGTCAGTAAAAGCAGGTAGAATATATTTTGCTTTATTTTTTTCCTTTGAAACAGACTGTGATCTAATTATTTGGCTTAGTTTACTTTCCATATCAGTTTGAAAAACTTGTCTAAATCTCTGAGAAGAGGAAAGATATTTTTATGTATGCAGCATGACAGAAAAATGATCCCATATATTTTTGGGGTGATGAATAAGTATACATTCAATTACCTTTTATTTAAAACAAGATGCAGTTAGAACAACACAGTCTGGATACTCTGCCGATACTTTCAGAAATAAGTTGAAAAAACTGTCTAGAGAGGAGAGTTTTTCTCCTCTTACTGTTTCCTCATGAAAGAGGAAAAACATTCCAGGTGTTACTTGTAGCTTGTAATTGTAAGAAACATCACAATCACCAACAGGTGAGTATTTATTTCTGTTTTGATAGGTTCCAATATCATTAATTCAGTTTTTTTTTCTTTCTGTATTAGTGTCAAACAAGTGGCAACACAGACGTATGTGGTTTATTTGCAAATATTTTATTAYGTAATATGAGAACAGTTCTTCACTGTTTTCCATCTTTCTTTTCTTCAGTTTATGGAAAACCCGTATTACAATCTGGTTCGACTTCTCCTTCACCCTTGCCATTCCTTCATGGTTCTTTGCCTGCCCAGACTTCCTCACAGCCACAATCTCAGCCTCAGACTGAGGTCTCTGAAAAAGATCAAGAGCTGGAAAATGCTCCACCACCCAGTGAAAATAGCAATGTGGAAAACATTCCTCGTCCTCTCAGTCCTACTAAGCTCACACCTATTGTGCATTCACCCCTACGATATCAAAGTGATGCTGACCTTGAAGCTCTGAGAAGAAAATTGGCCAATGCTCCTAGGCCATTAAAGAAGCGTAGTTCTATCACTGAACCAGAAGGCCCAAGTGGACCAAATATACAAAAATTATTGTATCAGCGCTTTAATACTCTTGCTGGAGGAATAGAAAGTGCTCCTTTTTATCAGCCAACCAATCCACAGGACTTCATAGGCATCTTAGCTGATGTTGATAATGGTAATGCTAGTACCAATGGCAATATTGAAGAACCTATTTCCGTGCAACCGACAGTTCCTCTTCCTGATGAGCCACCCCCTTCGTCAGATGCCAATGATAATGAATTACCTTCTCCTGCTACTGAGGAACTGATAAGCACTGAAACCACAAATCAAACATCTGAGACAACTGAAGATAACAACAACAATCCTGCTATAGTTCCTTCTACTGAACAGTCATCCAGTCCCACGCCCGAGGTCAGTTCTCCAGTAGAAGATGAAGCTCCTTTGCCACCTGCTCTTCCTCCTCCACTTCCTCCAGTAAGTAACAAAGAAAGAAGACAATTTTGTGAACTATAGAATTAGCTGTGTGTTTAAGCATAACTGGAAGATGGTAAGCTTATGCTAAATGGTATGTCTGCACTTCAAGTTTCATGATACTAAAAGAAAAGAAAACAAAACCGGGGGGCTCCAAGAAGGGTTCTAATGGTTTAGTTTCTTTACTAACATAGCTGTTTAATAAGGAAAATATGCACAGAGGCGACAGGAGGTTGTGTATGTACTTTAGGCTGTAGAACTTTTTTGGGATATACTCTTGTTGTAGAACTAATTCTGGGATCTGAGATTCCATTAAAAATATTTCTTTCATTTCACCGGGCCTACAAAGGTAACTTACCTGTATGAAACTAGGGGTAAGCTGTGGCAGTGGGAAGCTTTTTAATTTGCAAGCAAGCTGAAATAACTGTTCTGGGAGAAGTGCACTCCTTTTCTCCTCTCAGCAGAGAGATGCGAGACCAGGGCTGACAACACTAACAGCAACACAGCTGACTTGTTTTAGCAGAAATGTTTTTCTAACGGGCTTGTGGCATAATTTGAATTGCTTTCAAAGTCCCTCCTCCAGCTGCACCAAAATCTTTTAAATACTTGTCATTACCAAAATCTACAGCATATGGAGAATTGAAAATATGGAGAAAACTGAATTTTATTCTTAGTTGTTGGTATGACTCACTTTAACATTGTTTTCAAAGAATATCTCCTCTTTTTGATTCACGTAGGGACCTTGCATTCCTCTTACAATTTGACTACAGTGTGCACAGGGCCTTGTATGCATTTTCCATGGGCACAAGTGGGCCAGGATACTTCTGGGAGAATGGAATATGCTAGCAACAGATATTATTCATACTGTGAGAGGTGTATTTTCCAAACTGAAATAGCCATACTAAATAGGAGCATAAATGAAAACAGATCTTACAGTGCTAGAGACTAAAAGCATTCTACAAAAGCTGTAATAGATTTTTTTTTTTTTTTTTTTTTTTTTCTGGCAAGTGACAAGGACACATGAATGATTCAGAATATTCTCAAAACACATTTAAATGTGTTTCAGATCTTGAGAATGCTGCTTCTGATAAACACCAGCTAGAATGTCACATAAAATAGCTTTATGTTCTGTACTTTTCTTTCCCACAGCAAAACTCATAACTTTTCAGTACTGACCTACCGCAGGTACTTTTGCTAATTCAAGGCAAAGATTCCTCTGAGTAGAGGCTGATACTCAGGCTTAATTGTGTCATGCTTTCTAATCTAAGCAAAAGTTTCGACAGTGTCTCAGACAATCCACCAGAAACACATTCAGCTCATATTAGATACAATTAAGATTGTGGTGCTCAAAAACCATTGAAGCGAGTATTTCATTGCTTGTACTCGCTACCTTTAATTAGAAGCTTCTAGATGATGTTGGTATGCTTTTTCATTTTTTAACTAAGATGTAGTAAGATATCAAGCCTTTTATTTAGAGACTTTATAATAGAWATGTTTGCATAGTTCTAATTACCATTTAAGGAGGATGGGATTCTTAATCTAGTTAAAAAGTAACTGAATCATTTATAATACTTATGCAACCTGAAATGATGCCTTCCAACCTTCATCTCTACTCAGACTAAACGTACAAACTTGAAGAAACCTAACTCAGAAAGAACAGGCCATGGTTTGAGAGTGAAGTTCAATCCGTTGGCCCTCCTCCTAGATGCTTCTTTGGAGGGAGAATTTGATCTTGTACAACGAATCATATATGAGGTGAGCTTCTAAACAATGGCAACCTTTTTAAATATTTAGGGGGGGGAAAAAGTGCTGAACTATTTTATGTTTTCAATAGGTTGATGATCCCAGCAAACCAAATGATGAAGGAATTACACCTTTGCATAATGCAGTGTGTGCTGGTCATCACCACATTGTGAAGTTCCTGCTTGATTTTGGTGTAAATGTAAATGCAGCAGATAGCGATGGGTGGTAAGTGTCAAGGTTTTTAACTTAGCATCTGGGAGAAACACCATTTTGGTGCACATTCAAAATCTAGTCGCGACCTGTTTTGGGAACAATTTCCTTCCCCTTTACTCCCAGCAAATGAGCACTTTCTAATCTCTAGGTGGTGGTGAACTTAAATGCAAGGTTACACTGTGTTCAACTCACGTGCAAGCACACTTAAATCATAAAGTATACTACATTTTGGTTTTACTTAGTGGTATAGTTGCATTTCTTGTTCACATGCTGAAATAACTAAACTGTAAATAACAAATGACAAAAGTTAATCTGTTAAAGTTTCATCTTCATACAACTCACCACAGATTTTGGTGTTCTTGAAGAATCTAGCCTTAGAGGTAGATGTAGCACTTCTGAAGCRTTTGGAGGGGATGTGAAACCTTGCTGTGCTGATCTGTTTTGCCCTCACCTTATTTTACCTTTCCAATTTCCTCATATTGGAAAATACCCTTTTATACCCAGCAGCTTTGAAAATCAACATTTTTGCCAACATCTATTTTATCATGTTTGGCTTTACTGGTGTCAGGTAAATCCTGGGATCCACTCCAGTTGCTTGACAGGTTTTGGACAATGCAGATGTATACTATAATAATAAAGAACAATTTTCTTTAAAAAATAGACAGACTAAACTCTATATTGCAAGGTAAAATAGTTAGGAATCCTGGAAGTTTATTTTTTCATGTCTGCATTTTTGCTTTATTTCAGGACACCCTTGCATTGTGCTGCTTCTTGCAATAGTGTTCATCTCTGTAAACTACTGGTTGAATCTGGGGCAGCTATTTTTGCTTCAACAATAAGTGATATAGAAACTGCTGCAGACAAATGTGAAGAGATGGAAGAAGGTTATATTCAGTGTTCTCAGTTCTTGTACGGTAAGCTGTGATGCTACTTTACAAACTTTTTTAGCTTTTCTAAAATTCATCCCTTTTTGTCTCTCTGATCTGCATGAAACATCCGCTTAGGCCCCAGACTTGACAATACTGCCCATCACCTCCCTGTTCTTTCAAAATGCTAAAAACAAAATAGCCTTTTGGTTATCATGTTGCTCATAGTCCTTCTGTTCTTTGAGTTACTTCACAGGCTCCTTCTAATGTTACAGATTTTTAAAGTTTAATTTGGCTTAATTTCAAGGAAATGCTTCCATGGGGAGGTTTTGACAGTAACAGTGAGCTGTCAAGTATC
Source organism: Phoebastria nigripes (assembly GCA_035582835.1). NCBI lineage: Eukaryota > Metazoa > Chordata > Aves > Procellariiformes > Diomedeidae > Phoebastria > Phoebastria nigripes. Next base: position 198,692 of record JAYKAV010002866.1, read on the forward strand.
TTGATAGAGATACTCCCAACTTCCAGATGCACAAATTTCTAGCAGATCACATGAAGAAACACATATACTTTATGAATAATTAACTTACAGAACGTATTTAGTTACTAAGATACATTTTGCAAGAAAAGTACCTTGATGGAGCAGACAAATTTTTAATTTACATCAGAGGATATAAGCTTCATTAAGGCTCTATATACCTGACATAGTTGCAGATTTTCAAAAGCTTCAAGTGTTAACTCTATAAGGTCTGTTGTAGAAAGCAGGCCTGTGAGAAATAGACAGCAGTTCTATAAAGCTGCTTTGCTCAAACATTTGTAAAACTATTTTTATCCTCATTTGAATGAAAGATGTAAAGTTTCTATTGCATATGTAATAAAAGAGAAAAACCTCATGCTCTAAATTGGTTTAAAATAGTCTGTAAAATTTGGTTTTATCATGCAGTTAAATTTCTGAAAGCATTTCATTATGGATGTGCTGATAATTGTTAATGAAATTTTATTAAGAAGAGACTAATATTTGGGCCACAGTGTCCATACTAAAAATCTCAGAGGGAAAAATAAGGTATTTTACTACTACCTAGTGTGTTCTCTGTTGTTAACAGGAGTGCAAGAGAAGTTGGGAGTGATGAATAAAGGAGTGGTGTATGCTCTGTGGGATTATGAAGCCCAGAATAATGACGAGTTGTCATTCCATGAGGGTGATGCCATTACTATTCTAAGACGCAAGGATGACAATGAAACAGAGTGGTGGTGGGCCCGCCTCAATGATAAAGAAGGCTATGTGCCTAAAAATCTTCTTGGGGTAAGTTCTTTTTAAGTTACCTTCTCCCTTCTATTTTTTTACTTCTCCTGAAGTAGGAACACACGATGGATCTTTGGTCAGAATCCCTCTGTGCATGATCTGGATACACTGCTATGAAGTGGTACAAAGCAGATTAATCCTTATTCTCTCTGGCCTGTGTGTCATTGTAAACAAAAAGGAGAGGCTATGGTTAGGAGGTTAGTGCTGTTTTTTTATTTGGCAAGTTAGTATATTTAATATATTTTATGCTTTAGTAAGATTCTTTTTTTTCCCCTTGGCTAAAATATAGGGCCCCTATATAAAGTGTGGTGGCTCTATTAGGCAGCTCTAAGCTTTGGCCCAGGAAGTTCTTTAGGAAGGTTTTTAATACCTGGCACAAGATAAGCAATATATAGATATGTACAAATTTAAAATGGGAAAGAGCCTTGAAGATGACAAGTTTAGGCAAGTCATTTATGCTGCTCTCAGTCAAATGGAACACTGCTATTGTGACAGACCAGGACTGCAAGACTACTAAGTAGAGAGATACAGAGGACAAAATGCATAAGAAAACCTTACAGAGCAGGAAATAAGCTCTCTCTAGGGCTTGACAGGGAGTTCTTAGATAAAAGCATCCTGTGGTCTAGAGTCTGGGATCTTGAGCTAAATGAACCAAGTAATTTTCAGAGCAGCAATTTTGCTGCTGTTGGCTGGAGTAAGTCAGCCCTTGGCTTCCTGCTGCTTCTGGTTTAATTTTTCAGAAGTTACCTAAAAACATGCTGTAGCTTACAAAAACCTCACCCCCCGAGAAGACTTCCATCACCCAGTTCTTGTTAACAAGTACCCCTTGGTTATATTGAATTGATTTATATTTAACTTGGTATCAACCATGCAAAGCCTAATATTTCTATTCTGTTTTTACAGTTATATCCACGAATAAAACCTAGACAGCGAACCCTTGCTTGAATTCACTTGTACAACAGTGCAATACCATGCTGGTAACTGGAAACTGAAAACATACACTGGAGCCATCATTTTTTATCATTTCACACAGAGAAATAAAACTATGATATTTAGTTTTAATGGTGCTTTCTCTTGTTAAATGGACAGCATCCAAGATTTTCAAGATCTGCAGTTTGTAAATGAGGATCGTTTTTATGTGACCCGCCACTGATGAGGAGAGCGATACCTCCACTACCTACAGTGTTGCGCCAACTATCATCTAAAGCAGTGTTTTAAGTTAAAGTTCCATGGTAGGAGCTTTCTGGTGTTAAATGTTCAGAGGTGTCATTTGCGGAGTGCAGAGACGCTGTCCAGTTTGCTCCAACCCCACAGTAACTGTCCCACATCAGGATTTTGGATATTTTGTTCGATACCAGTGAATGTTGAGTTCTCATTACTGATCAACTCTTTGGGTTCTAGGACACAAGATCTTCACCTGTTACATGCATAATTAAGTAGTCACCAAAGCTTTATGAAGGCTAGGATTTTAAGTGGTAACATGCTATATACACTTAAGTCCTAGTCTAGACAACCCCAACAAAAGCTTTACGTAGTCTAGCATCTAGTATTATTTGCATTTAGAATCAAGCTAGAGAACTAACAAAAYAGCAGTATTTGTACACTTCTCAAAACCCCTACACAGTATTTCACTTGGTGTTTTATTTTCTTATTATTCAGCCTACAGCACCAGTGTTACCTCTACTAATGTAAAGGTTCCCCTGCTAACCACCTGAGCTTGTCCATCCCAGACAAAACAGTACCGAACTTGCAGCAGCTTAAGGGATTTGTACGTCTGCATGGATGAAAGTGCAATAGTTGAAAAGGGTAAGAGTCTGGTAAGGGTTATACTGTGTAATTTGAAGTCCGCCTGAGTCAGTCTAGAAGAAAATATGAAGGACTGGATAGAAGTAGAAAGAGGGTTGTGTAGATGCTAAAAGTCAAGAAGAAAGAAACAAGGTTTAGAGGAGGTTTGAAGAAAGGCAATAGCTTATTTGAGGACAGTTTCTGTGGTTCTTGGCAGCCCACATCTGTTGCCAAGGCAAGTTATGCAATAACCTATTCCACTACATTGTAGTTTCAAGCAAAAAAAAAAAAAAAAAAAAAAAAAAAAAAAAAAAAAGCACTTCACTGGAATTTTAATTGTACATGATTTTATATATCAAAAGTATATTTTGAATTTCCCATTATAAGTTTTAGCCATATTTCTTGTAATTTTCTCCCATTTAATAGTATGCAATTTGATTAATTCTTCATGTACAAGTTCTGTGTATAATTTATATATCCATTTCTGCAGTGCTGTAACTTGCTTTTACCACAGGTTAGCATTAACTGTATATATTGTGGTGAAAAGTGAAAGGGTATTATTGTTGAAGAATTTGCTACATGAATGTGATGATTTCAAGAGCCTATGATACACTAATTCAGAGAACATGTAAATGTGCACAATAAAGTACTGCTAAGGTATGGCTGCATTCTCTAGTATTTTTATATAGCTAGCAACAGTCAATGTGTCTTTGGTCATAGTCTACAAAAAAAAGAATAATTCTAGCTTGCCATGTTCTATCTGTTAACTCAAGTTTCCTCGTTGTTTTACCAGCTGCACAGAAAATGACTTGCCAAACAATTTTGGAACCTCCTTACGCTATAAACTCCAGTATTCCAACTGTGACAAATTAATGCTTGTCTAGAAAAGGGTCCTTTACACACATGCTGACAATTGAGCCTTGTGTGCTTGTTTACTCAATTTTTACCAGTGTAGGAAGACGGAGGGCAGAAAGACACATGGCTCAGCACATGTAGCTGGAGGATTCATCCCAGTAGTTGAACCAATTATCAACACTTAGAAGTAAAATTAGGGTGCTGTTTCTAAAGAGTCAAAAGTTTGAGTTCAGAGAGTAGAGACCACAGTATCCATCAGTAAAGAAGTTATATATTGTGAAATGATCACCTCATTTTTTTTTTAAATAAGTGAATTAATTTATTCATATTTGTACATTAAATTGTATACAATTTCAGATAGCATTACAGTTAGATTAACAAAAGCTAGTTACCAAAAAGAAAATACAAAACTAAAAATTATTCTGGAAGCTTATTTATTACAGAAGGAAAGTTTCAAAATCATGTTCATGTAAGTCCAATTTGGTGGTATTTGGTGAAATACTCAGATGTTTAAAATAATGTTTTAAAAAAATCAAGTGACTTCTATAAAATCATATCTAAGGCAGATTTTATTGTACATTGATTTTAAACATTTGGATAGAGGGAAAAACCTGAGATCTATACCCAAAAGCTATTCTCTGCAGAAGAGACATACACATTTGTTTGCTTTTTGTAGCAAACTATATATAATTGTTACTATAAAAGTTGTGCTGTACATTAGCTGTAGTGCAGGTCACTTTCATATTAAGTGCCAATAAAGGCTTAACAAAATATACAAAGTCTTAAAAGGTGAGGCTGTTTAAAGCATTAATTGTATACATATTGCACACTATAGTGAATACTCATGGTTCAAAAAAATACTCGCATTGCATTTGCCAGTTCTTACATAATGAACCACACTGGAATGGGAAAGGGTCAAGAACAGCAAACGTTACCAGCTGTCACATATTAGCAACAAGGGAGAGGTGGGTCCATGGAGGCTGGTGTCTTTCCTCAAGTGGCCAACAGGTTGCCGCTCTTACTGGTCCCGGGACTCATAAAGAAGTTTTGTTGCCTAACATGAAGACAAAATGTCATGTGTTAACGGAAGTTTCACTTGCAGCCACCTAATCTCCTTTCTACCCCTCCAAAAATTTCCTTTAAACCCAAGGCTTTAAGTTCTTCCTCTGCTATTGTCCTTAGTCTAAGGCATTTAATAGCATTCAGTAATTTTTTGAAACTATTCGAGGTTACTTTAAGTGCAGAACCTGAGGTCACTGAAGACTTTAGATCAACTGACACTTGTTTCTTCTTGGTCAGAAATGACCATTTCTGATCAAAACTGCCTTTGAGAATGTTAGAAGTAGTATTTCTGAGATTGTGGTAATCTGTCTAAACATATGCAGTGAACAACGCTATTCTGTTCTATATTTCTCCTACCTCTTCTGCTTCCCCCTTGCACAGTTTTGGCAAGGTGTTCCATTTGTCTCAAACTACAGCATCAACCAACCCCCTGCGACGGGAACAGATGTGCGTTCTCTAGCAACAAGTCCTTTTACGTGCTGTTAACTAGGACCTCTGAAAGTCTCACTGCCCTGGTCAGTTACTCATAACTGAGCTACTCAAAACTCCTGTCAAAGGAGACAAATCAGTGGAAGGAGGGTGTTAAGCTTATCCATAAAATACTGGTTCTCACCATATTTGTAGGAGTTGCATTGCTTGTGAAAGGTGAGTTAGAACAGGTATAAGGAAGTGCTAAATTGTACTCACATGGCAATACAAAGTTCAAGTGCGCTGTGCTGAACACACATTAAATGCTGGGGTTAGGGGTGGCTGGGGAGCTTAACAATGGCGAGATAGAAGCAAACAGCCACACACTTGCATTTGTAAGACAGCTTATAAATTACAGTTCTAATTATCAATCAGATGAACAAAGTTCCAGAACTAGTTGGGGTGGTTTTGGTTTTTGTCTCCCATAACTTTGACTTATGAAATAATAACCTTCAGTTTCATTAGCCATACAGTGCCTAACAACAAGAGATGAAACAGTCTTCCACCGGGTCTGCCCCCACCGTTGTTCCTGTTTTCAAAAATCAGCAACTTCCTTAAACTTTCATAAAGTAGTAAAAACAATAGCTGAGTTTAGGTTCAAAAGAGTATTTCATAATGCACATTCTTCAATGAGTAACAAAAACCTAAAGAACTTGAAAGTCTAATTCCTACTTCTTTTCACCTAACGACATACATAAGATCTTGGGAAACCCTTTGTAGTGCATATCTTCTTCAGGTATCTGAGCATAAAGCTAAAGTCATGTTCATAACAACCATCCATAGCTTCTGTTTACTTAAGCAACAAGGCCCTAAAATCCTTAAGTAGAAAATAGTAATAAAAAGAAAAAAAAGACTCCTAAGGCTGCGTACTCTCTTAAGTGCTACTAAGCACCCCATGTTAAGATTTTCTTCAGCTTTCTCTAAGTTTTGCCTCCTTTGCTCACCTTATGCATAGCAGCCAGCCAGCTTGCTGACAGCTTCTTGTTACAGCTGAAGTCTTCACTGGCTGTAAATTTCATCTGCATTAGCTCCTCTGATCCTGGTACCTTATACTGCAGAATCATACCTATGGCACGAGTATTACCTCCTGAAAAAGAAATAAAATCTTGAACAGCAACAGGTTTTACCAACTAAGTAACACGACTTCTTCTAGCTAATAAGAATGTTTGAAGAAAACTATCTCATCACTTAATTCAAAGCACTAGCAACTGCAGGTGCGCTGACAACTGCCATGTCAGACCACGAGTGTTAATGCCAGGCAATGGAACGTGCAGACTCAGTGTTGTTTAATTCTCTCTGGCAATCACTGAGGCAGAACTTGTATAAGCCATCAGGTAAAGCCACTAGCTACACACGCTCAGAATAYCCTCATGGTTTAATATTACCATGTCTTCTCTTAAGTAGATGCCATAGTTTCATACTGTAGCCTGCAGTTTGTAAACTGAATTACTGGCGTCCAGTTAGACTGGTATCAAAGAGGGGATCCTTGCTTGATCCCAAGTCTGGCATAGCAGTCAAAAGTCCCTCCAAATCTGGCAAAGGGTGGAGTGCGGGAAAGATGCCTATGCAAGATTAGATAACGACAGGCAACGTCATTGACTTCCTGAGGGAAATTCGCTACAAAAGACATTGCTCTGACAGCAGCATGATAGCGAGATGTTTGTATCTCTCTTACTCCAGCTGCATAGAGATTAAGATAAACCAAAGCAAAAATACAGAAATGAAACAAAAGCTTTGTTTAGAATAGCACACTGATGCTTTACATAGACTTTATTGGCACTGCTTATTTCCTGAAGCAGTAGAGCATAAACTAAGCCCCAGGAACAGCTCCACCATACAAAGGAGGACACTTTTTGCAAACTGTCTGCATGAGAGGGCTCCTGGAGGCCATCACTGTAATATCCAAGAAGCCAAAGACAGACAATCTCAGTCTAAGCAACCTGATCAAAAGCCCGCAAACAGTGTTTATAAAAGTAGCTATTATCTCCTCTTCTAGGATAAACTGAAATCCAACTTCTTCATCACTCRCTCCCCTGCATCTACCTGGTCAGACTAACAGATTAAGGCCCTACTTAGAGATAAACCAGTGGAAATAGAACACCTACAGCCTTGACCAGTTTTATTTATTCACATTGCCCATGTCTGGCATTCCAGGACATTACTGACTCAGGTAGAACACACCTTACACAACAAGACGTCATATTTATTTTAAAGAAGTGTAAAAGCAAGCCGTTAATTAACAGTTTGTTTATTCAGTGCAAAACCTTACTGGTCAGTACACAAGTATATTATTCATTTCTGGTATACACAATTCCGCACACCTCTGCTGAAGTGATGTGTAATACTGTGTACCACTAAATATATTATTTCTCATCTTCCCTTCTCTCTTCTAGCATGGACAATAGCACATGTGGTCTAAAKAAGGCCTCAAATGTTTTAGTTCTCCAAAAAGTTACAAAACATTCATTCTCAGTTTACTGGACAGACAGATGGGAAGGAATAGATACATGTCAGATTTGAACATGTCTTAAGTGGAACAGCTATAGATCAAGCAAAAAAACAGCACTGCAGAGGAAGAAAGATGGGAGGGGGGTCATGACAACATGCTTAGGTGCGTCATGCTCAAAGGTACTGGTGATACCTTCAGTAATATGCTGGCTCTCCAGAAGGCTGGTGTAAGTGTGAATATCTTTTTCTACCATCAAGAAGGCAGGCAGGCAAAAAGATAAAGCAGTCAGAAGAGTAGTGAGCAAGGAATTATAGAGGCATTATGTAACTCAGCAACACATCTAGTTGATTTGAATACCAAGATAAGGTTATTAAAGTTAACATGCTGTACTGACTGAACGTTGCACAGATAGGCTGTCCGATTAGAAAATTCCAGCAGTGAGAGAGGTGTTGCTAAAGAACAATTATTAAAATTCCTGACCTTGTTTGTTCTCATTTCAGTGAAATCATATTCAAGTTCATCCTGAAATACTCTAAAATCTGGTAAGAGATGAGGCAGTTAAGTAGCTGCCCTCCGATTCAGATGTTACCAGTTTCATTTGGCCACCCCTCATAGTTTAATTAATTTTTTTCCCCACAGTTTCTCTCTCACTCTCCTCATAATTGTTTGTACCAGCAGAAGAGAAATCCCAGCTGGATTCTGAAATGGAAGCTACCAAAGACTAACAGTTCCCTCATATGAGCTTTTGAATCAATAAATGTTTATATTTAGCCAAGAGAAAGGATCAGAACAGATGATGACCACCTTTACTCAGGTTTATCGAGAAGCTTTCCCATATTAGAGCTCTAAGGTAATTTCTCCATTCTTAGGTTTTCCCCCAAATCCCAGTAGCCAGATGGACAGGGTTCCACACACTGCACTCCATTCTGAGAGCAGCTGTAACTAACATAATTACACCTAAGTTACCAATAACGTAGAAATGCACTGCCTGGCTTGAACAATAATAACAACTTCACATATTTTTTTCTTAATAGTTAATTTGTATTCAATGAAAAAATTTACCTCCAGGAGTAAACCCCTCTGTAAGTATCTGAACAGTTGAAATCTGTATAATTTCAATTTCATAGTGGCTGTCTCCATCCAAAACCAGGTACCTACATAACAGAAGAAAACCTTTTTTTAAAAAAAAAAAATGGTTTTTCTACAATATCAAGTCCAAATCAAAGGAAAAAAAAATAAACACAGTCTCTCAGTGACTGGCTGTTTATATGTTCTTTGCGGTAGGGAGAGAGAGAAATCAAGCAGGAAAAATTACTCTTCATTGAAGTTCTTCACTTAAAGGAAAAAAAACCAAACMAAACCACAACACAAAACCTATAGTTCTGTTTGCCAGGAGACCCTTTCAAAATATTAAAAGCATTCTTCCGAAGTTCTGGGGGAAGAAGAGAACACAGAGTCTAAAGTGTTCTAGCCAACCAAATTATAGGGATGACCAAAGTAAGGCTTTTGCTGTAGTGTTAAACAATACAGTGCAGTGTTAGAATCACTCTGAAACAAGCTTTTTTCAGTGGCTACAGATTCTTCCCTGCCCCCCCTTCCTATGATCCTCCTGTTAGCTGGCAAAACCACTGTATTCCAGTGGCACTGAGAGGCATTACCAGTGAGTGGAGCTCCACCATTCTAAGGCATTCTGAGCCACACTGCCAGTAAATTCAGACCAACTTACTCCAATAAAGTTGTACCTATCCTTTCAGTCCGATTACTCTCTCCAATATCCTCACAGCATGTTACTCTTATATTTTGTTTAGGTTATTAGATAATAATACAGCTGTAAGTGCAACAATAATATAGTTTACAAGTGCAATTTCTATCAATCTCTCTCACCTCTGATTGTTGGAAAGTCGACAAACCATGAGCTCAGATTTATCAGATGTTCCCAGAGTTACAAAGAACGTAGCACCTGGAAAGAAATGTTTTAGTATTCTAATGCAGAGTTTAGGAAGGAACATTCAAGCATCAAAAAAGATAACTAATTTTTACTTACTGCACCTAATACACTGAACTGGGTGAATTAAGAGACTAATTGAAATGTTAAACTGATTAACATCAGCAGAACACTCAAGTATAAAAAGCTGATCTTTAATTATCATGTTCTGAACCTTTCACAATTGCTATGTAATTTCTCCCACATGTTGTAGAAATACAGATGATATCTAAGACGGATCTTTTAAAAATGAGAACAGATTTGGAGATGGCAAAAATAGGCAATTAAAGACCCTATCTTGTCACCATAATACACACTATTGTTTCAGTATTTCAAAAAAAAAATCTGTCAGAAGAATCTAATAGCAGGATGTGACCTTCAGCTCTATGCTTAATAAATAGTAAAGACACCTCTTTTTCATTACTGAAGGCTAGCTCAGTCTTACTTTGAGGTCAATGAACTTCAGCCTTCATGTTATGTTTCTTCCTGCTCAAAACAGCTCCTTTGACATCGGAAAAGTCATCTTAGCTACATTAGTGAAGTGATTCATAACTTGAAGCAAAGCAGACTACACGCCTAACCACTTTATTTCCTCCATGCCTCACACTCCCTGTATTACCTAATCCCAATACTGTTGGTCTGGGAAATGAAAAAAATAACAACATACAGCCCTGCCAAATGGTCTGCAGTCCACCTCCATAATCTGAACCATGCAGCCTCAGAGAGCTTCACCTCGCTGTCTATTTCACAATTTTACGCAGTATCACTGACCCCTCAGCATGGGCCCCCAGGCTGCTGCTGAAGCGAGACAGAGAGGCAACAGCAGCAAAACTGCAAAGGATACCACAACCACCACCTCTCTGACCGAGATCTGTGGCTCTACAGTAAGTCAGGAACAACTTCAGACTTGAATTGCATAACACGAATGCAACCAGGACAAGCTTTTAAAAAAATCTTCAGTTTAAAATACATTATTTAAAACCCCATCTACACCTTCATCTGCAAAGCAGAGTGAAGAATGATTTGTGTGTTACAGGGATGAGCATACTCCTTTCTGAACCTAGAATCTCCCTAGCAACATTCATGCTAATCAGACATGTGGTTTAGCTTACCAATTATACACATTGGCATCGTGCTGAAAGTTGAGAGCCCATCAAAAGGCAMTGAACAATACAGAATATTTCAAAAACTGAAGACTCAGCTTTCTTAATGTAATTGGAACACGAATTACTGTATTGCATGTAGTTTTAATGCTATGCAAAATTGACCACTCATGATGATCTGCCATCAATTATAGCTGTAGGCCATAGACAAGATCAAAGCTCACAGATGAAGCTTGAAACAAGCACTCTATCTTGTTAGAAAATATTAAAATATTCTCTATTGTTAAGTATTTTTCATCCTTATTTAACGTAACAGGAATCTGTCTAAAAGATGCATTATTTTAAGAAAAATACCAACTGCACACACATCTGTTCTCAGAGGCGTTAAAAATTCCTTTGTCTTTAATTAAATCACTCTTTGTAAGCGTTGACTAAAAAGTGTAAACTTCTCTCTAAATAAACGGGTAACACAGAATTACTAACTGGCAAACAAGCAGCATGGCAACACAAAAGTATTTAAAGGAGACAAAACTGCAGCTTGTTTGATAAGAGGCATTATTCTTGCTGTTTATCACATTTGTTCAACACCGCACTTGAATAAATATAAATGAGATCAAACCAGCGTATATATGCATTCAGTCCTTACCATTCATGAGCACTTTAAGCTGTTTGTCATAAAACTCTGTTTCTTTCTGAGAGATGAGGGCACATTCAGCACACTGGCGCACAGGGTCCACAAAGCACATGCGAGGCAGAGGCACTTTTTTACTGCAGCACTTGTCACAGAAGCACTTTCCACATCTTCGGCAGTGATGCTAAGCATGAGAGAACATTTTGTTTATTTATTTACACAGGAAACTATTAGGGAATAATTTGATAAAGTTACTACATTAAATAYCCTCCTCCCGAAGAAACAGAACAGTTTCTCAGGGGTGAAACATACAAGTTGAGGGATAGGTAAAGGAAATTTAACTGCTAGAGTGGTAGAAAGAAATCTCTGAAGATTGAACACAAAGGACTGAGTATAGTATGAACAGCAGCACTGTAAGCCTTTGTTGGCACTCTGTAAACATGCTTCTAAAGCAGACCAGACAAGACCCTGAAAGGGCTTCTCCAGTGTCCAGCAAATCCTTCACCGTACTGTCAATAAAAACACAAGAGAACTGTTTCTAGGTCCCTTCCCACTTCCAAGCAAAGATCTTCGGAAACTTCAACTGGAGATCCTATTCTTCTCCCTCAAAGTTATTCTCAAGTTTTTTTCCGTGGAAACTTAAAACCTAAAGCTATTTCTCTATCAGAAATATCAGGCAGCATAGTGCAAATCCAATGAAGTTGCAAAATCAGAACTAGTATTGCAATGTGTTTCACAGCTACTAAATCTGCAACAAATGGCTTGTGCTCCAAATCACTACTGGGGTGTGACAGTCCCAGCAGGTCTTCCTGATGCAAGTTCTTGTGTCAGAACAAGTATTCCCAGGCAAGCAGGAACTGATTTGTGGCTCAAAGCAAGTTTGAACAGTTTGATACAAGGAACTGATACACTGCAGTTTTGGCCAGTGTTAGGCTTTCCTTCCAAATATTATGCAAAATTCTCTGGAGTACCTATTTCCCAGGACTACCTCCATTTACTTCCCAAAGCTAACACAAGTAAAACACAGCAGCCTAATGAATTAGTGCTTCTCAATCAAAATGCTCTAACCAACCAACAACCATGCTCTTAACCCATCCAACTAAAGGGTAAAACAAGAACTAGGAGAAGGTACACTCCATGATTTAGGAGTACTAGGATCACTAACTGACATCCTAATGCTCTTCAGGCCTCCTCAAAATTTACATCTGGTATAACATATTACTGTGTCTGGTTTACAATTTCTCCTTCCCTCTCCCTCCAAATAATAAATTAAAAAACATTGACTATGTCAATGCACTACAAGTCACACTTCCACATCTTTCTTCACTTTCACAAGTGCATGCTAAGAGAGTATCAATGTAGTTATACAAAGGAATGATACTCCCTGCTAAAGATCATTGTTGGCCTTTTTTGGGAGGCTGCTTTCCTTCTCCATGCAGAAACCCCAGTATCAGCAGAATGTTTTCCGACAGTAGTATTCCATACACCACCATGCATTCCACAGTGACCTGCTTACTTTTATGTAATTAACATAATTTAACGCTAATGTTAGTGTTTTCTCTTCATACAGTGAGCCTACTTATGGCTCACAGCAATCAAGGCTGTTTATACTTTCTACTTTAATCAGAAATTCCCTTTTCCAAACCTGAGATAAATCCTCGTTTACTTTTAGAACAGAAGGAGAATCTGAGTTTTGGTTCTCCACATTTTAACAATATGGTTCTTTAATGTAAGATTATAATTCATTACTCCTGAAAACATTTTTGCTTACATTTCCACAATTAATTTTATCTCCAAAACACAACTGAATTAGTTGATCTGGTTTCTATGTCAGTACTGATGTTAGAAGCCCACTCCAGCATGAGTGCCTCTAACTCTTCCTTTGAATGTAAATCCTGTGGGTACCCAGTAATTTGGAAAAACCCTAACTATGTATTAGTCATTGAGCAACAAGAAGAATTTCAAAGAAACAGAATTAAAACAAAAAGGGACCTCTACTCAGAAAAGGCAGAACAGAAAGAAAAACTACTTTAAGTTACATCAGACTTTGCATGCTATTCTACTGAAATCTTCTACATTTTAAATCAAAAGTCGTCCATATTAGTATTTTGCAACAGTTAATGCTTTACATTTCATTGATTTCTCTTACCTTTCTAGTTATTCTCTTACCTTTCTAGTTATGAAGTCAAATTTTGTATCACACTGCATACATCTTGGGCACTAGAAAACAGTACAAATTAAGATTAATCTGCAGGATTTCTAAACCTTTAATCCTACTAAAAAGAAACACCTCCAACAAATTTCCATCCTTTATCTTTTCACCATGGATGGTTTTCATTTATTTTAATATTGATGTAGCAAAATAACATCATCCCCATTTGTAAAACAAAAAAAGCTGCCAAACTCATTCGCCCTAAGGAATACTGCATCTTGCCAGCAGCAAAACTACATTTCAGAGGTACTTATCATGCTTAATTATGTTTGGCTATCCAGACAGTCATCTATTCCAGAGTTGACTGCTTTTATGTAAGTTGTCATCCTCACTGTATTATACTGTGATGCTCTGTTGACTCTCTAAAACATTGTTTACGTATCTTAATGCTGTCAATACTTACACATTTTTGAAACATGCTAGGAGATATTTGGTTTTCTTCCAAGCCACTAAGACTTAATTTTTATTCCAGCTACAAAATGTCACTTCCTGAAATACCTCTTTCCTAAAACAAGCTTACACCCACACTCGTCCCAAAAGAAAAGCCAGAAAAAAATTGAAGACGTTTCTCTCTCACAACTAAGTAGAGTTTAAGGGGTGACAGTTTTGATTCTCTAAACTAGCAGAAGTGATCAGTGATTGTTATGACAATTAAATTTTTCTATACAGAAAGCCACCTACCAAAGGGCTGATACTCAGCACTTAGATCACTAGATTTTCACCAAGACTTCATGTATTTTTATCCACCGTATCGAAAACCACTCTCCAATTGCTTATAAAGCAACTTTTGTTAATTTATTTGCAAATATTAATGCAAAATTATGCCTGACATCTGAATCAGGAGAACATGGTTAGATCCTGTAGTAAGTTTTTAATTCTAGAAACCTAAACTCTTCAAATCAGACTATCCTCAGACTACAGCAGAATGTCATCTTAAAAGCATGCCTAAGCTGAGCAGGTGCTATTTGCTAAGCACACAGTAATCACCATTTGCCTTTAATTAACACATTTCAATACTTAACCCTTTATCTTCTATAAATTCCTTCAGGTTACAACAGCTTTTGTCATCTATTTCGGGGACTTTTGCTTCAGCACATACCCAACCACTGCCACAAGTTCAGTAACTATAGCCAAGAAAATATTACAGCAACTAAATTAAATATTCTCTAGAAACTTTTCACGTTCTTTTGAAGTATAAGATTGTTAATAATTTGCAACAGTTTATATGAAGTGTCCCGATGTATAAACAAAAGTTGAACAAATTAGAGAATAACTGCAGTCACTGTAATGGAACATAAATAGCTACTTGCAATATTTGTTACAATAAGCTACCTGTTTCTAAATCCCCCACAAAAGAGAACTAGAAGCGCTCCTGCAGCGTTCAAATAGCGGACTGAATTAAGGCATCCAACCACCTCTTCTCACCATGGCTGTAGAAAAGCTTATTCTAACATTCACTGATGAATAACCTTCAGCATAAAGCAACTTCAGTATTCCCCAGGTTTCATCTCTGTAATAAGTAGTACTCTACAGCTAATACCACGTTTTACTCTACACTGGTCTTGATTTAGTATTTTAATTTTTGACACGTGTAGCTTAATAGCTTGTCTGGGAGCAGAACCTGGCAAGAATTTTTGTATACTTTGAATTTACCAGGAGTCTAACTAATTTTCTTAATGAAAATGTTTGGGGTTTTTTTGGTCAGAAATTAGAAAGCACAAGCCACAAACTAGGGGAAAAAAAACACTCTTCTAAATGCTGTCCAAAATAGATTTCATACACAATATTATGCTAAACATATAAGGTTGCTTTTCAGGAAGGAACAAAGTTATCCATTCTCTCTTATTTAACACAAACTCTATAGAAAAATATTTCTGAATTCCAAACCTATCATGGTAACACTGCCTGATACACAGAGCAGTCATAAATAAACCACAAGTCAAATGGCATCACAGAATGAGATTTTCCTATAAAAATGTTCTAACACAAGTAGGCTCGATACACTGTTCCTTCAAGGCACTTCTGCTTTAAGTAACCAAAATCAAGTGAACCCATTTGCATAATACCAACTTCTGCTTTGCCTGGGAAGAGATCACTATTGAAAAACATCCTGAAAGGTGAATCCTTCCTATTCATCCATATGCTGACATAATTCGAGAGTGCATGAGTACTGAATTAAGCTTTACAGCTTTAAGGGGGTTTTTATCACATTTACAAAAAAGAAATCATGATGTTTGAGTTACTTTTCATGTCTTCAAGACACAGGCTTTTTAAAATTGCTGCAAATCTGGGTTTTTTGGAAAGTGGAAACAAAAAGATATGAAATAAGAAATTAAATTAAAATGCATGTCATTAGTATATTCATTTCACATACAATCAACATATCACTAATACTAATATCAGATTACTTCATATAGCAAGAGGAAAATGGAAGAACATCCAACAGTTGTTGGATCTTGTTATTAATTTAGAAATACTGAGAGCTAGTTCATTACAAATAGAGTGGAACTCCTCATGCATTTGCTGAAGTGTGATAACGAATTTGCATAATGCTTTGGATCCAGCCAGAGGTGAGAATACTGTAGATGGACAGGAAGCTATAGTTACACTTCATACGCTTTATTTGCATATACAATAACAAAGCGATTCAAGAAGTGATGCAAGGTAACASTTGGTTAAGCTTGTTAACACAGTGAACTTTTGCAAATGTGAAAGTTCACAAGCTCTTCAAATCACACCTTGTAACACACCTGACCAAAACAGCTGATGCCAGAGTGGAAAACACCACAATACAAACCTACGGCAGAAACGGCTTACTTTCTGGTATTACAACTGTACAGGGCCAATTCATTGTCTGAGCTACAGGAGTTTGCCAGCAGTCCGAGCGCAGCTCTTTCACACAGCTAGTGCCGACTCTGAGAGCCTGAGCCATCAGAGGACCCAGCTACATAAAGTTCAGTTCCCTCCCGCAGTGATCAGGAGCCCCAGTGAATCACTGTCACCGCATCCGTACGCTCCTCTCACACATCCCAGCTCTGAGGCACGCAGTGTTCCTCAGCCACAGAAAGATCCGGTACACAGCTGGATGTCACGAGGTTTGGCCACCTCTGCATTCGAACATACAAATTTTACTCAATTTCTAGTCCAAGATTTCCTTAATAGAAACATCATCAGTTGAGCTCTGCTGGTGATTAACCAAGAAATTCCACGCCAGACAAGGCACATGCAGTGACCAACATTTTAAGCTCTGTCTCAAGTTTAATGATGCTCAGCACAAATTTTCGCAATATTATCCACCTCAACCCATTATTTATATTATAAATAAGACTACCAAAAAGAAAGTTTTCTGTAGTCCTGCTTCAGTCTTACACTTCAAACTCCTCAAAATAACTGATATTTTAAGACTCTATAATCTTCTGACATAAAATTAAAAAATTGAAATATATTTCAATGTTATATAAGTTTCGCAAAACTACTAACTGCCATAATTTTTAGGTGGCTTTACTTTTAAAAAATAAGGCAGTAGGCTCTTCCTGCTTAAGAAAAATAAAGCTACTGAATTTGTGAGTGTTACTGGCTGCACAGCAGAAGCCAGTGTATTTGAAAAGCCAGATCAACATTCGCTAATACATTTTTTTTTAATTACACCTGACATGGTAACAAGTGCAAGTGTTCTTGCTGAATTCGTTAACTAGATAACACTGTCTCTTTAAATTTCTTACTAATAAAAACATGGGTTTTATAAGCTTCCCTGTATGTCACATACCTGCTTTATTTAAGGAAGAAGTTTGGTAATCATTAACCAAAGGGATGTCAGAACTTCAATACACTTTAAGAAATTTAGTAAAATAACTTTTTTACAAAATAACAATAATGCAAGATTAAGAATATGAATTAACAAATGCATTTAAAATGTTTACCTATAATACACTTCCTCTCAATAGCAAATATCACCGAGTCTGATGCAAAGGCAACATTCAGTCACAAATCAACACCATCAGCCTACTGACCAACAGACTACAGGGGAAAAGTTGAATTTTAAGGAGAATGAATACCTGTAGTACAACTGTAATACAGAATTCAAACTAACAACACACATCAGACTGATGTATCTAAAATATACAGACTTAATTTTTAAATATATCTAACTAGTTTAAATAAATCCTACCACAATCCTCAAACAACCTTTAGTTTAATTAAGATGGTACTATGTATTAGACTGAGTTAGAAGTACCTTACTTTTTTTAAATGAAGCTACTCTGCTATAATCAAGGACTACTGAAATATAAAACTACATTTCAGAAGGTCAGGGAGAAAACTAATTTCAATTTAACTGTTACACAAATTATATCCACTGATGATGATGATGTCAGGAATCAGGTTTCCAGGTGGTGCAGGTCAGTGCACGCAGGGCACAGCAAGTCACCGACGCAGCAAAAGCAGACTCCATGCAACACAAAGGGAAACCACTTACACAATAACTGCTCAGACTTTGCTACATGCTCCCTGATAAATACACACCCAGTGCACCACGCCACGTATGGTGCCAGCTGGGTGGGAGCCCTGAGAGCCGAGCACCAATACCTTCAAATGACACTCAGCTCCGGTCACTGAACATTTTGTCTTATCTACACGTCATATAAGACAGATAACCCAGTTGCTACTGATGACAGGGAGGATTTTTTTAATTCTCTAAGTATGGCAGAGAATAACTTGAGAAAACTCCCACAAGATATTTTAGCAGACTGCTTGTTTAAAGGAAGTTGAAAAAGTCACTTTCCAAAAAAGGGTTGTTATTTTGGACAAAATCAGCAACTCACTGACTAGTCATGCACCTTATGACAGTAAAGGTTAGTCTGAGCTGCAGAAGCTGTGCTAGCAGAGTGAGTCTCCAGAATTATTACTTTTACACAGAACTTTCTGCCTCAAGAGATACCAGGTAGGGGCAAAATTTTCTTCCTCATTCCTACCAAGGAGGACATAGCGTTCCCATACAAAACAGACCAACCATGTCAGTATCTGGCAAAGAATGGCTTTGTTTAATGACTCCCTGCTTAAATTCATATTGGCTCATCTAAAATAAATCTTAATTCTGGTCACATTTAAATGCATTGGCATGCATCCACACCACAGAACGCTGGCAATAAACAAACAAACAAACAATCGGTTCCAAGTTGTAGGGACTGGTAACAAATAATGCATATTACATTACATTTAACATAACATCATGATCACATAGTTTACTTGAAAAGTATTTAAAGGCAAAGTTGACTGAAATGGTCTAAGTTATTCAATACTCATTTAGCACTAAGAACATTCACACTGGGAGCCAGAAGGGCTGTTCTAACTTAGCCTAATTGCCTTAATACTTTGCATCATTTTTTTTTTAAATCAACATGGTCTTCAACATTACCTTTACAAGCATTTAAAAGGGAATGCTTCACTAAAATTTAATGCTGCATAGCTCGCTACACTTTTAACTTATTAAGTTCCTCACTAATTCTGGTGGCAGGGCCACACATCCCTGAAGAATGAGTGTGGGTCCTATCCTTTTCAGCCCATTCATCTAAGCGAAATAAGAAATTGTGGTTTACAACTAAAAAACCGCACCCGGGCGAGCCCGATCCGCTGCTGGTCAGTTTGTGAGGTGAGGCGGGCTGAGCCAAGCCTGCCCGGCACTCCGCAGCACCGGGCGGGCCGGAGAGGCGGGCCAGCTCCCCGAGCAGCGCTGCAAGCCCCACGCCCGCCCACCCCGTCGGCTAACACAGCCCTCCGCGCGTCCCGGCGGCCAGCCGGCACCCCCCGAGCTGCAAAGGGCCCCCCAGCCGCTCCGACCACCGCCGTGCCCCGGCAGGCAGCGACGGCGGAGGGAGAGGGAGGTGCCGGGAAATACGGACGCGCAAGAAAGGGGAAGAAGCGCGACCTCAACCCGCCGTTCCCGGCCTCTCGGGCCGGTCGCGGCCAGGCGAGGCGCGTCCCGGCCACCTGCGGGGCAGCGGCCTCTGAGGCGGCGAGGACCCCGCGGGCAACCGGCCGCCGAGGGGAGCCCCTGGGGCGCGCGAGCGGGGGCTGTCCCCGCGCAGGGAGCTCCCCCGGGGATGAAAAGGCGGCGCCCGCGCCCCTACCGATACCTCCTTGTCAGGCACCCAGGGCGGCTCGTCCAAGCCGAAGGGGCTGCGGGCAGAGCGGTGCTCGGGCACCATGCGGAGCCCGCTGGGCGAGCGCACCAGCTTCTTGGCGTCGAGGGCCTCGCAGCCCGACATCTTCCCCCTCAAACTCCGCCACCGCTACTCGCCCCCTCGGGACTGGCAGCGCCGCTACCCAATGGCCACCTGGGCACTTCGGAACGGGCACAGCGCGAGACCAATGGAAAGCAGCGAGCCACCCGTCCACACCCACCCGCTCCAGACGCCCAATAGAACACTGGCTCCGGACTTCCCAGCCAATCCCGTATCGCTTGGGGTTTAAGGCTGGCATGTTATTCCTTCCCCACCCCTTTGGGCGCTCGAGGCGCATGCACAACGGGAATTGCCGGCCCCGCAACCCGGAAACGAAGGGCGTGCGCGCCTCACTCACGCCCCCGTATTCTGCGTTCGAGGAAGCGTGATAGCCAATCAGCGAGCGGGGCCGCGGAGGGGGTGGGCTCAGCTGGCCGCGGCCTTGAGGAGCGGCTCTGCGGAGGCTCCGCGGCTGGTGGGGTAGCGCCCGCCCTGAGGGGCCTAGCGAGCCGCTTGTGCCACTGCCGGCAGTGGCGAACGCTCCTCTTCTCCACCGCTCCCCGTCCAGCCCCGCGGAAGAGATCGTTACCGGAGCGAAAAGCGTCCCGCCCGCTCCTTGAGCAGCGCCCTGCCATTGGCTGTTCTGCCGGAGCGGTCGCTTTGAGGAGTTTTGATTGGCCTGCGACTAGCGACGTCGCAGGCAAGCTGATCGCCGATTGGCTACGGCCTTTTGCGGCGGCTCTGGCGGGGGGTTCGTAACGAGGGTGAGGGCGGTGTGGCGGTTCTGCGCCCGGGCCCCCGTTCCTGGGGCGGGAGGGGGTCGCTGAGCCGGTGTCCCTCCGCCGCCAGCCGCCGTCCTGGCCGCGCCGAAGGCCCCCRTGAGGGCGCCGGCTGTGGTGAGGCCGCTCCTGGCGAGGCCGGGGCGCTGCGGGGCTGGTGGTGCGGCGGGGCGGCCCGGCTGCCCTGCTCCCCCCACAGCCGTCCCTCACCGCGCTCCCCTCTGACTAACGGGCCGCGGAGGGGTGTTGCCGCTCGCCGTCCTCTGTGGCAGGGTGGGCTGTGGCAGATGCGGGCGGCCTCCGTCGGTGCCTTGTCCGTGGGACACGCCTGGCTTTCCAGTAATTCGCTCCTGGCGATTTCCCTCTCTTCCCGGTGCCTCAAACAGTGGCTGCGATGGAGAGGCTTCGTGTGGGTGGAGTGTACAAAATGTTTTGGAGTCACAGGTCGTCATAATCATGGTTAATTTCCGTAAGTTTTGACTTCTAACTCTCGTCAGAATGTTGCTTTAAATAGGTGTTGCTTAAAAAAACCTGTTTCTTCTCCTGCATTTGTTCTGTTATCAGGGTCTACGGCAACCTCTCCTCCCCCATGTTAAAAAAGGGATTGTTTGTCAAGTCATATACTCTATGTGTCTGCTGCAATCCTTCATAAAGATGGTCTGAGTAACAGTAACAAACCCCACAGTACTCTTCTAGGCAGCTGTAGTGCTAAACTACTGTGTTTTACATCAAAGTATTAAAAAGAGTGTTTAATGTTGTTATAAGAAACAAACTGATTTTAATGTTTTAATACTAAATTTGCTTTTAGCTAATCAAAATATATTTGACTATCCAATGTATGAATAGTCCTGCATCATTCCAAACTGCACGTGCATGAGATATTTTTTCTATTTGAAAATGAAAAGCTCGTGTAAAGAGTGGCGGGATAGAAAAGACTATCCAATGTATTTGCAAGCCTCAATCCAGAGCAAAAAGCACAATGCAGAATTACAAGCAATTAAAATTACTAGTAATTCTTAACTGTAGTATTATTAGTTGAACCATTTAATAGCATATATGTAAACAGCCATCTCGGAAGACTTCTGCCGATGTGCTGAATCATTGTTATTTTTCTAAAATAGCTGATTAATATATTGTTAAAAAATAAAAAAGAATATTCCTACAAACTTTTCATGTTGAATGATGCTTATTTTTTTGTTGCATGCATATCTGATAAAAGCCACTTTAATAACAGATAGTTCACTCCAGTGCTGTATCAGGAAATGGACTGGGACCAGTTTGACTTGAACCCTAAAGTAATTGCTGCCCTTAAGAAAGGTAACTTAATTTGCCAATGTCTCACTATAGATCTGTCACCATAGTGTCTTCCTTTACATAATTGTGTGTTTGTGGGTGTAAGCATATAGATGTACAATAACATTTCAGAACTGTAATTAAGTATTTCATAAGCAAGTTTTTTGAGTAATCAGAAGTGATGGCTTTTCCCCATGCACCAATAATAATTTTTCAAACAATTTTATAGCATGTGTTGATGCATGGAAAGTAAATGTTGCCTGCCCTGCTTACAAGAATGCAGTGTAGATAAACTTGAAGGAAATTATTAGCAGAAAGTGGGAAAACTTTTTCTTTTATGCATAAGACTGTAATCCAGCCAAAAGTGTTTATAAAAATTCTTCTAATTTCAGCTGACATAAAATCAATAAGAGAGATTTTAAATCTTTCTGGAGCAGACTTGCAAAGATTGATGAAACTATCCAATGCAGATATACAGTGCTTACTGAAAACAGTCTCTCACACGCTGAGGAGAAATAGTATGCTTACAGGTAATATAATCAATACAAAAAAACTGTTCTGTTTAAATCTTAAAATACTGTCACTGGGAGAAAATAAAGTTTCGGCTCCTCATTGACACAGTAATATGATTCTGAAAATGAAAAGGCAAGTGTTTTTGTTATGCTGTAGTGAATTATTTAACTATCCTAAGGACAGCTCCTCTGGGACCTTGAAGGTAGATGGAAGTGGATGGGTGTCATTCTTCAGGATCAAGCCTGCCTGAAACAGGACAAAATGATTCTCCAGTCTGGAAAACTTGGTTAGAGGGAAAAGAAGATTTCCTCTCCCTTTTGGACTAGTTGAAATACTTATATGATATATTATAAAGTATATAAACTGATTTGATATAAACACCTCATTCCAAACCAAGCAGGACCTAATAGCTCCTCCTGTGCAAACSCCTCATGGCAGCTCTGTACTTAGAATTTATTTTCTTGTGATTTGCATATATCTTCAGGCCTTGGCCAGATGCCTGGTACGCTGTTTCATAGTCTGCTATAGCTTCCATTTCCATAATTGCTGTGCTTGAAACTTGCTGCCAATATTTTCCCAGAGTGTAGCTTTCCCTGGAGTCTCCTTAGAAGCAGAGAACGGAAAAAGAAGTTCGGAAGGAGGAAAGGCCTCAGTGTAAACTATCAACAATTTGAACAGGCATTCAGTTAGTAGGCCCTGTGGGGAAAGGGAGGTGAGGAAGACCAGGCTGAATTAGAAAAATTTCCCATCAACAAAGAAAGCATCCCTTGTACATATAAACCTGGTATACAGCCTCTATTTTGTATCATTGTGTGTTAGAAAGATACTAAATGAAACTGAAACGCCTTTTTTTTTTTTTTTTTCCTTTCCTTTTTAATCACTTAAAAAAAAAATATCCCAAACCCTGCAGCACTTCAGCTCTACCAAGATAAAGACCATCTCACCTCCCAACACCAGAAGCTAAGCCTGGGATGTTCAGTACTAGATAACTTGTTAAAAGGTGGCATTCCTTTAGTGGGAATCACAGAACTTGCCGGGGAAAGTTCTGCTGGGAAGACTCAGATTAGTTTACAACTGTGCCTTTGTGTGCAGTATCCTTACAAATATGGTGGATTAGAGTCTGGTAAGTACTGAAATGTAAATATTGATTAATTTGTCATTTGGG
Organism: Phoebastria nigripes; assembly: GCA_035582835.1. NCBI lineage: Eukaryota > Metazoa > Chordata > Aves > Procellariiformes > Diomedeidae > Phoebastria > Phoebastria nigripes. The sequence goes on from JAYKAV010002866.1 coordinate 222,010, forward strand.
GGAATATACTGTCTTTAAGAACATCATCAGTGTGTTGAAGTAGATGCACGTATTCAGTGCACATCTTAGCCTTCTGCAATAGCTTTAGTAGTAAGCTAGTTAGTTAGTAATGCGTCTTTATAGAGAGAAAAGCATGCTGTGCACATGCCCTGCGTCACAACATAATTTAATACAAAATTACTATTGGCTGTTGTTTACCTGCCTGCCACTGTGGTTTAAACTAACCACACATGCAAACAATATATGAAAGGCGTTGCATTCATAAGTACTTACTGACTCCTCAGGTAACAACCACAGCAAAACAGCTTGTTGGATAATTTTCCACAAACATCTTGGGTATATGGTATATATTTCCTAGTTGGGGGTTTCAGATTTCCTAGTTGGGGGTTTCAAATTTCAAAGAATATTTAGTTTGATAACAATAATTGAAGTGATTTACAGAGTAAAATTGATGGAAATCTAATTGAAGAAAGTTAACATTGTTTTGTACCTGCTATTTTCCTGGTTTTGCCGAAGTATGTAGGTTTATTCTTTGATTTGAGTATAGTTTTTTTTAACTGTCTGTCACATTAATCTAACTTTTAGTATTTTCTTTTGAGTATGATATGCTGTCTTAGAAAGGGAGGAAATTTGTGTCACTTCTGAGAATTCAGTGTCCTGGTAGTCTGCCTTAGGTGTGTTTTGGCTGCGATCTTGCTCTTCCTTCCATGCAGCACTGGGTTTAATTTGGCATCTTAGTGGTTTGTTGTGGGGAAACTTAATTATTTCTTGTACTATATCCACCCATGTGGAAAAATCTTGGAATGTCCAAATGAAGATCTTGCTTAAAGGGCAGTAATTAACCTGTTGCTTACATTACTTTGCTTTAAGTTATGTCATTAATCAGAGCAGAAGCAAATATATTTTGTTCGATTCCTTCGTGTGTTGCTGCTAACTCCTGCAAATAGTTTGAATGCAAATACATTTTTATTCATGCCCCAGCATTTCTCCCGATTTATGTTGAAAGAAAGGAACAAACCAGAATGGAGTAMAGAAGAAGGTGCCAAACATCCTAATGGCACTCTTGTCTCTTGTTCCAGACTACAGTCTTCCTTGTAGGGCTACAAAATGGCAAGTCTTTTCATTATTTATGTTTGAAGATGATTCTTGTTTCTTATGCACCTAGCACTTGGTGCTATTMTGATTGCTTTGTCATGTCAGTGTTCCCCATCTACCCGCTGCTAAGTGTTTCATGGAAGATAGGATAGAATGGCCATCATATCAATGCTCCTGTGGGAGAACCAGAGCATTTTGGAAGAGCTGAGAGAACAGAACTTCTGAGGATCTTGGAGGTATAGAAAGCGGAAATATCCTGCTGCAGGAGTTGGAGAGCTAAGGGAGTGGTGGAATCCTAATTCTTGCAGTTCTTTACTCTCAGTGTGGTATCTTGCTGTATGTTACACTGCATACGGTCATAGCAGCAGATATTGTTTGCATAGCACTTAGAAAATGAAACTTCATTTCTCTGCAGTCTATAAATAAGGGTTGTGCTGAGTCTCTTATGAGAAGAGAATTAAAAGCTTATGTTAAGTATGAGGAGTTTTATTCTTTAGGAAACTTGAGGAGAACAACAATGCTTCRTAACTATCACAGAAGTCTAGTACTATCAATAGAAGATTAATCTCAGTGCTAAAACTTTGCTAATGATTTAAAATTATGGTGGGTTGTTTTTTTTTTTTTCCTAGTGCTAGAAACTTTCCTTCTCTTAGGTGGTGATGTTGAAATAAATTTCTTCAGAGAGTATATATTTATTGTGTATTTATGTCATTTGACTTAGTGCTAATCGTGTTTACAATTCTCAATGCTAGGAGGTTGGCAGCAAACAAAGAAAATAGGACATCCTTTGCCTCAAGGTTATCTTTCTGCCATTCTAAGAATGTCAGTTATGGTCAGTCACGTGTTGGCTGAATTTATTTTATATGCCCATATTCATAAGTAATACATGAATATAATGTGACAAATTCATATCCATATTAGAATTCTGAATTAGAAAAAAATGCTTGCTACTGATTCTTGGTAACAAGCTGGTTTGGTGCATGACAGATTATGTTCGTAGGACTCAAAGTTCATCCTTCTTTGAGGGTGGGGGTTTTTTAGTGATTTTTCTTCTTGTTTGTTTGGTTTTGGGGTGGGGTTTTTTTTGTCAACAACCAGCATAGCATTTTATCAGCCTGAATAACAGGAAAGCACTGGGATTTGATGAAGTAGCTGGTTTCTGTTTGGTTTTTGTGGACCTGTGAGGAAAGATGCTTATAAGATCACTGGGGATGACTGACTTCTTAAGAGTGTCTCTCAGCTTCTTTCTCAAAAGTGGTAACTGCCCTGACTCTTGACTTGCTGTTAGTGTTGACAGCTTCCTAATAAACTGTAAATAGCACAACGCCATAGGCTTTTCTGTTTGTGTTGTACTAGTCTCCTCTTTTTATTTAGGTTATGACAATTCACTTATCTTTAAAGATATGTGAATATTAAGTGCTTTTGCCTCATAATTAGGCATCAGTCTTTAAAACTGAGTTTAGTTATTTGCCAATCTCTTCTAGCCCTTGTAACTTTGCTATGAAGCACCTCCTGTATTTTTAATGCACGGGTATGTATTCTCGTTAATCAAATGTTTCATTGTGGCTCAAACTGAAGAACACAAACAAAAGCTGAAGAGGCTTGATGAAGGTCCAGTAGGAGAAAGTGCCACTCTCATTTTACTGTGAAACTCAAATTTTAAGCCAAAGCAAAGCTCATCTGATGTATTTTATGTGGCTTAGCTCTCTTAAAGCTCAAGATGAAAATTACATTATTGTTTTGTGAAATGAGCAGCATATAAAGAAAAAAAAAAAAGGTTGCTCCACTGTATATTTTGGAGAAATCACAAATGGACCAAATATGTACTTGGAGTACGGTATCTGCTGTAGTGGATTTAACTGGTGTCAAAGAAGCATTACAGCAGAGTAGAAGATTGGCAGGTGGGTGCTGGTATTTACAAAGCTAAACTGAGGCAGGAAATAGTCTATGAAGTAGAACTGTTCTTAAGAAGGAATTAATCTTCTTGATCTTTTTTTTACAAGTGTTTCACTAAAAAAAAATTAAACTGAATAAATGTGTTCACATGAACTTTAAAATTGCTGTCATGATTTTACGAAGAGGATAGTGTGTATCTATTGATGAGGAATTTTAAATCTAGGTTGCTGGGCCAGTGGAGCAGAGGGGACCAGGTTTTTGCTTCTCCAGCTGTTCTTTTTTTGCCTACAGGTATTACAGCTTTAGGATTACCTTGTTTGTCTCGATTTACTTGTTCATCAGGTATAAATGTGAAACTGGGCCACAACTGCATATATGTTTGTAGTACAGTAAGATTGCTTGATCGTTTTATACTCTTCTGCTTTTGCCTTGTGTTTGTTCCTATCACGGTTCTTATTACTGTACTGAAATTATCTGCAAAGAAGATCTTTAGGAGAATTTTACGTTTCTTTTTGTCCAGGTAAGTTAATTTTGGAAAAAATTTATTTTTTCAGCAGGTTTCTCAGGTTTTCTGTTTTGAAATGTCTTGAATGTTGCAATAACTCTGGATCGAAATACAATTATCTAATCAATGGAGCACCTATCTATCTAGAAATGCAAATCTGCATTTGAAAAAACAACAACCATGAAGTCTTAAGTAACGGACATTTCATCCTTTTTAAGTAAACCAAGGAGAGGACAAGGGACATACTGCTTAAGGCAGGTCTGATTTTTAGAAAGCAGATGATTCTCTGTAAGCCAGTATTCATGGTAAAGAAATCCCTGTCTTTCAGAATCAGGCAATGTTGTGCAAAAGGCAGTCAGCTGTGAATGAGAATGGTAGTTGAGAAGTCCAGAATGTTTTACTTTAAGAACTGGTAAGTTACTATGCTAACACAAGTTAGCATAGCTTTTGTTAGTATGAAATTCAGAAACCACATGGGCTTAAGGAAGCTGCATATCATGGTGGGTTTTCTTTATTTCTTTGTTTACTTGGTTTTGAATTTGCACCATAATGATTTTCAGTTTTGTGGTGTAAATGTTGCAAGACATAATTGGCTTATCTGAGTGAGTATTGGTGCTAGATATACATAATGTCAAATTGTGATTAGAAATTTTTCTTGACTTATTGGCTTTTTAGAAATCGTGAAACTGAAAATCTGATTAGGAATGCATGAACTGCTCTCAGTAAGGATACTCACCTGCCTATTTGATACTCAGCTGTCACTGTCAAGTTGGAGAGTGATATGAAAATTAGTCCAATTAGGAGAAATTATCCTAGGGAAAGTCAAAAAAGTTAAGGTTCACCTAATTAACTGTTTAATAATTAGCTATTTAAAAAGCCTTAAGCAGTTAAGTGATATAATTAATAGTTTACTGTGTTTTCCTTGCCTGAGCTTCACACAAGTTCAGATAGTATTCAACAAGCTGCTGATGTCACTGTAAACTTAATGGATTCAAGTAACTGTGGACTCATTTTCTCTTTTTTTTATTTTCCTTCTTTGCTGATGGAAATTTGTAGATGTGCTCATTTATGTCTAGAGGTATTGCGTATGACTTCAGTCATTGTAGTTACCAAAGACAGCATTTATGCCCCACAGTTTAAAATTCAGAATTCCATCCACTCAAATGCTAGAAAAAAAGTGGGAAAAGTACAGAAAATATTTATGGTTCAATTTCTTAGTTTTTTATACGTTGTAGTTCAGGAATTGTGATCAGATCATGACTGCTCTGATCACTAATGCTTTATTGTAGTCCTTATTCACTGTCAAATGTTGTAAACTGCTAACAACCCTCAGTTCCCTCTGACATAAGTATATACATAATGAAATTGGGGAATTAAGAATGGAGACTGAATATTCTAGTGATAAATGCTATTGGCTGCCAGGGCCAAGCAGGGTAAAAAGGAGCTGAAGTATAATTTGAACCTGTTATTAGGTAGAATGGAAATAGAAATTGTGGAAACATTTCAGTACCTCCTATGGAAGGTGGGGGTGATGATGAAGTATTTTTCCATGTGTTAATAATTGAGGAAGGTCTTTAATTCTCACCTGTCAAAGACAATTTTTTTAATTAGTGGGCAGGGGTAAATTTTTTTTGCTTTACCTGATAGCTTTCTGTGTATTTAAAAATAGACTGTGTATTGGAAAAATAATTTTTTTTTTTTTAAATGCTTCACATGTGAAGTAGGGTGATTTATGTAAGAATTTACAGTGGGGTTGGGGAGAGTTAAGCTGAAGATGCAAGTTTGGTCCTAAAGAAAATTAGGCTTAGGCTCATCTTTGTCTTATATAGAAGATTCTCAGCATTCAATACCCTGTGTTATACAGGTGTCCATCAGCAAAATATTTTTATTGATAAAGTAACCATTCATTTTCACTTGATCCAGTCCTGAGATCTATCTATACTAGATAGAGTTTCATATTTTTTTTTCAGTGGAATATATAGAGAATTTGGAAGCTGCATCTGGAAATGGGACTTTCCGCTCCTTGGAGAGCCAGTGTAGGGATGGACCATTGGGGTGGAAATGTTCAGGATGTCTTGTGTGGCCAAGCACATCAGCTGCCAAGCTCTGTTAGCAGCTTCAACCACTTTAGTGAGTGGACTTAATCCTTAGATGTAACCCTATAAGTATTAGCTGATAATTCTGGCTAGTTCTGCAATAACAGTAACAATTTTTCATAAAGAAAATATTGCATGTATTTCTGTTTTCTTTCCCCGACATCTTTGATGTGTATGGTTAATTTTCTCTGCAATAATGCATACTTGTTAACCAGAAACCACAGTAAAAATATATAGACATCACTCACAGTAACGTGATTGAAGTATAATGCTTTTTATCTAATCTACCATTTTCAGGAAGGGTTAATTGGACTGAGATTGGATGAGTGATCCTCTTTAAACTGGCTTACAAATTGTGGCAATAAGTACCCCTCCATATGTAAATTTAAAAACAAGAAACTTGAAAACAGTGAGTTAAATCAATCAAAATACTAGTTGTACTGGTTTTGGCTGGGGTAGTTAATTTTCTTCACAGTATAGTGCTGTGTTTTGGATTTCTGACCAAAACAGGCAAACTATGCAGTATCGCTCTATTTGTGGGTTGGATAAATTATGATACTCRTAATCACCCAAGTTAGATGGTCAGGTGCTCTGCAGCTGTGCAGAATGAGAGTCACCAAGTGGAGAGTACAAAAATCCAGTTGTGTCAGCAGGCACCARAAAAAGGACCTGGCAACTACGGGACAGTCATAGGAGTGGCTTTTTTTGTTGTTCATCATTGATTCAGTATGGCTGCAAAAAAAAGTAACATGTATTTCCAGGTACATATGTCTAGCTTTTGAGTGCAAAATGTATTATTTTATTTTTGTGCTGTTAAGAAAACTGCCCTGTTGTAGTAATAGAGGTGTTTTCCTTGATCATAGGAGCTGTCTACATTTGTACAGAAGATGTATTCCCAAGTAAACGTTTGCAACAACTCATAGATCAACAACATAAGCTGCGTGCAGATGTTCCAGCTGAAATCATACAGAAGATCAAATTTGGAAACAGTATTTTTGTTGAGCATGCAGCAGACCTAGTAAGTAGTAGTGTAATAATTATGCATTCTTAATTTGTGCTATAATCCAGTAACCACAGGGTTTTTTTGATATAGGAGACCTTTCAAGAGGCTAAAAGTGAACTAAGATCTGTAATGAATACTTCCTAATCTCTGCAATTTGCTGTTAGAGAACTGTCTATTACAGTGTTTTATTATGAAAGATATTAAAAGATAAATATTAATATTTTTTAGAATGAAACATGTAGTGGATTTTTGTAAGTTATTATGTTTATTCTAATGTAGTAGACTTATTGCTACTAGTTTTACTGCAGCTCCTAAGGAGATCTTCATTGAGTTTAGAGACAGGATATAAATATATATGCAAAATGTGGTGTGTGCCCTGACTAACTTGCAATATAACACCAGAGTTGTTCAACTGCAATTTAAGCAGATGGGAGGAAAGGATACAAAAAATGATGCCTGGAATAGGTAATGGCACAGCATAACCACAGCAGCGCAGCTGTCTTGCCCCTCTGCCTGTAAGACATCATAGGAGAACTGGAGGGGAAAAGACACAAACTTCAGTACTGTATTCTTGCCTTGTAAACCCCCATTTTTGTGCGTTTTCGTAAGTAGCCATGAATATGCTCTTTATTGATAGAACATCAGAAGTTGTTTTCTGTAAGGCTTGAAAGTAGCACTAGTTAAATCATTCCAATTGTTGGGGCTTTTTAATCGTAGTTTGCGAGTGTAAGAAGATCTTGTACATTAGTATGCTTGCCACTTACTCACTGTGTGGTCCAGGCAGCAGCTAAGCTACCTCTTCCATGTCCCTTTCATTGGAAATATTAATTAGAGTTCTAATTGTAGTTTCTGGAAGCTACAGAGTATGTTATTGTAAAAAGGAGAGAATCACCCTATAGTAGTATGTACATCTCTCTAAAATACCCTTAAAAGTAAAACAGTACACTCACTGGTAGGTCCAGTAACTGCACAATAGATTATTACAATTCATATTGTACAATTCATATACATATTGCTATGTATAGATTCAGTTTGTGTGCGTGTGTGTATCCATATACATAGAATGCATTGCTATATAGAGATAGGCAGATTATAGCAACTGAAGTAGAAATCCAAATCACAATTACGTTCTGTATTTTCTTTCACATCAAAATTTTTTTGACTTGCTTCAATCTGAAGAATCCAGTTGTTCGTGTATTCACTTGAAAAGAATGAGTCTTGTACGAACAGAAGGACCACATACAAACACTGAAGTGTTTGAAGTGCAACATAGTTTCCTGTAGATATACCAGTAAGTGAAACAAAAAAAATCCATTTTCCAGAATGGAAAGCAGTCATATATTCTTCGGAGTAATTTTTTCCCCTCAGTTTAAAAAAAAAAAAAAAAAGCCTTTGATATTATAATATTATTTATTTTGTAAAAAGCAGCTCATTTAGTAGAATAGATCTTACTGTAATTCAGACTTGAGAATTACAATTTAGTTTTTAAAGCTGTGGAATGCTGGAGGATATTACATGTAATTTTGGATGCATATAAGCTCTTAGCTGTGAACCTCTATTTAGATGTAAAGAGTGGCACCAATCAGAACAACTGTGACTCTCACATTATTGCTTTTTTTGCCAACATTGAAATTGCTGATGGCCAGAAGCTGAGATTATCACCGTGAGCTTGTTCTCCTTTCTACTCAGCTGCTGTAGTCCACACTGTTAAAGACAAGATACTGGGCTACAAGGACCTTTCATCTGACTAATATGATTATTCTTATGTGATCGAAGTTGCACCCTACAAAATATTTGTTAGTTAAACTTCCTGCAATTGAAACGTTTGGTGACTTCAAAATATTCAATTAGTAAAACTTTTAATAGGGAGGATATAAGTTGCAGCTACTCATGTTTATAAGACTCTTGATCAATATGGATTTGATGTAGCAACTATGTATTTTACTGTTATATGTCATTAGTGGAACAGCAGCATAGTTTCTAACTTCTGTTTTGAATATTTAGTGCTGGTCTCGAGTCCTCAGTGCCTTAGTGAGAACCAGTCCTGCAAAATAGGCGTGGTTCAGGATTGTAGTGTTGCATTCTTGAGATTTTGAAATGTTGGTACGTAATTGATTTAAGTCAGAGCTGCAGATAACTGTACATTGCAGGTTGGTCTCTTTATTTTTTTTCTTAAGGTAAAACCACAAGGCATTTTCAAAAAATGGTTACTAGTGAGACTTAAAGATCCACAAACTCACTTTATGATTAGAAACTCCATCAGCTTGTGTTTCAGTGATGCTATCTGTAGTTACTATCTTGATTTTACAAATAAAGTTATTTGAACTCTTTTAATGCTGGCTGTTGGTATTTTGTGGTAGGATACCTTTCACAACTGCATTACTAAAAGGATTTCCCTACTGCTTACAAGAGGCATGGTGCGCTTGGTGGTCATAGACTCTATTGCTGCTTTGTTTCGATGCGAATTTGGAGTTTCAGATTCTGTTACGAAGGCTCGGTATTTGCAGACGTTTGGAGCACAGCTTCACAGTTTAAGCACTAGATTCAGGACTCCAATAATGTGCATTAATCAGGTATGACATCAAAATTGCTTCTCATTTTATAGGGACCATTTAATAATGGACACTGGGGTGGGGAGGAAATCAGTGTAGGCAGATTTCTTGGTGTTGTATTTAACTGAGTTCAACTGAGTATTAATGACTGATGGAAACTGAAGTTTCTTTAAACTGGTGCACTTTAAACTAGTAAATTTTAACTTCTCAAAGTTTAAGAATATCATGTAATCTTTTACAGACTGTTAATGTTCTCAAAGGTTGTCCATTAAAGCTAACGAAAATAGATATGTATAGCAACTGCACAAAGCATCAAACTGAAATAACAGAGTTCTTTCTTAACACTAGCTTCAAATGCCATCGCCAGCAGGATTGCTCTGGGAACTCTGCATGCACAGTTATATTCCACATATACAGGAGACAGTGAAACACCAGGGACTTTGCTGCATTTTTGTGAAGCTCAGCATTTTTGTGTAACTGCTGAGATTACTAAAGCATTAGAATGCATGCAAGCTGACTCAAGCTGAACCAAAAAAAGGSCACAGTGATACTAGTCAAAAAGAATATTCTCTTGAGAAAGCTAGACAAGACACTACTTCTATCCTGTAGAAGTGGCATGCCGCTGCTCTTAGTCTAATCACAAATCGAAGGAGCATATGAATGCTGGAGATGAAGCATTCACACTTGGAATGTGGCCTGAGAAAGGGCTAAGTAAATGTGCAGGCAGGCCACTGTTGGGAACTTCCTTTCTGGAAGGCCCTTCCATCAAATGAATAAGTAGTCAGCCCTGAGGTTTCCTTCTCAGCAGAAGAAAAGGGGTAGGGAGAAAAGTTGAACTTGAGAAGTCACAAACAAGAAGAATTTTGTATCAGGAAGAAAGAGGTTCTAGAATCATCAAGTCAACTGTTATTTGTTTGATGTGTTTCTGTTCCTAAGGAGGAGTTCTGGAACTACAGAATGGGCAGTGTGTAAAACCTTACATTTACTACCGTAACTGGAAGGGAGTGTATTGGAATTCATACATAGCAGTAATTTGAACAGCTTTCAGGCATGCACAGTGTTTTTATTTCAGTAAGATTCCCATTAAGATTCAGTAGGATTTAAATTTCAGCCTTGACTTACTCCTAATTTTTTTAACCAACTTTTTCTTACATAATCTTTCATAGGGTCAGCTAGCTTTTAAGGAAAACTGAGATTTCCTGTAACTGCTTTCTGAATTTTGGTATTAGTAGAGACAATTTGTTCTCCTCAGGAAGCGTGGTTTGGATTTTGTTCTTTGTTAAGCAAAGGTTTGTGTGTTTCAGCATTTACGCTATGAAGCCAACCAATGGAGTCAAGTTCCTTGGCTAGCTTCTGGGGGTGTCTGCCTTTTTCCTGGGGGTTTTGAGGGCCCATCTAGCAGGCAAAAGAAGATCTGATTTAAGGGTAAGACAAGTTGAGATGTATCCAGTCTCTACCTTGGAACGGTTCAGCATGAGAGGGAAGAGAGTGGTTTAAGAGAGCTGCTTAGTTGGTGCTGGCTCACAATAGATGAGGTCACTGCCTGATGCTGAATGACAACAGTCTGACCATTTGCTAACAAAGGGTCCTTCAAGACTGTATTCTAATGGAAGGTGACTCATTACATCAAGTCTGTAGTTACAGAAATAAACTGTGACTATAATAACATGGAGGAAGACTATGGCTGTAAAGTAATCCATTCTGTACATTATATTTAGAGAAGTACCTATACAACTTAATTTGCTGTACTTTGTGAAGAACTTGTGTGGAAGAATCATGACATTAAAAGACAGTAGAGGGAGTCAAGAGGTGTGGATTTTTCTAGGTTGTAGTCAAAGGTAAACTGCTCCATTAAGCAGGCCTCCAAAGGTAGTGAAATCATTGAGAGCAGGACACCTTTTGGAGATTTGGGCTTCAGTACGTTTTACCTACAGATACAGCACTGGAACAGTTTGGGGGGGGAGGGGGGTGTTGTTTGTTTGTTTTAAACAAATTAAGCACCTAGTACTAGTTAAATTCATGTAAGTTGTAGCTAGTGAAATAGTTGTAGCACTGTAAACTAAGATAATACTTTACAACTCCCTTTTAGTTTGCCTTGAAAGAATAAGGGGTTTTTAACTTGGCTTAATACGTGATCCAATAACTTAGATTTTCTTGGCTTCGTTCCCTTCCCTGCCCTTCTGTTTGCTGAAAACAAATGCATAACTACAGGTCTACTTCAAATGTTGTTTTTCTGCTGTAGGTGACCGATGCAGTGAGCGAGTCAGAAGCTGTTCAGTGCAGTTGTAGGTAAGTCAGTCATCCACAACAGAAATGTAACAATGATGTCGTACACAGCAGCATTTAACCACTATATTTTTTTATAACTCCAATATAAACTACCAGAGCGTATTAAGAGCAGTAGTGCATTTACCCAGCAATGCTGTATTTGCTGGAGATCAGCAATAACTAATGTGCTGTAAAGTGGAAGAAGCTGTCATATACACTTATGTGGTAATCCCTAATCAGCAAGTTAGGGGGGAAAAAATTCTCTGGAGTTAATGGCTGGTGTACTTCCTTACGCAGAAGTATTTTTGCATCTCTTCTTGTCCCTGGTATAACTGAGTGCATTTTCTGTCTGCTTAAAAAAATATAGCAACCAAACCTTATGGGTTGGTTTTGTTATTTGGTTGAGTATCTTTTGACACCAAGATATTAACAGAATTCAAACATACGTATTTGTGGTTTGAATCCTAACTATAATCTTGATTTACTAGATAAGCTAGGTGCTACATAGATGTGTTTTTGTGAAGAGTTAGTTATGTCCTCAGATTCAGAAACTGACACAGAATGATGATAAGCTTCAGGTTTTTTTTTCCCTCGTTATCTTGTAATTCTTTTACTGGAGAGGTTGTACTTTTTCCAGGAAAAAAAATTGTTTTAAACTTTGGGTTGAAACTAATATGTACGCGGTGTTATATCTACCCAACGTTTCTAAATATACCTTCAAATGGAATCCAGGGCCAACAGTTACACACTTCTTCAAATACTTAAAGTTCAACCATTTCTCTGTTGCTGTTTTCCTATCACAAGAGAGGACCTGTCAAGACAGAGGCAGGTATTCACCATGGCTGTAGTTGGAAGAAGACTGAATTATTCTCTATAGAAGCACTTGTCTTCCAGTTGTTACCTTGCAATAGACAGAACCTAGCGTATAGTTTTGTGAGTATACCCTGTAATCTCTGTCTTTGAAGACCTATAGTTTTAAATATAGCAAACAACAGTATATATAGAAACAGTAGATCATTTCTTCCAGTGTAATTTTGTTACAACAGAAGTGAAGATATTTCATATTAAATTCATACATGCAGAGATCTGTAATGCTTTCTTTATAGTGTAGTGGATAACAGAGTCTCTCCAGCACTTGGAATAACCTGGGCAAATCAACTGCTAATGAGACTGATGGTCAGCCGAATATCACAACCTGAACAGTCGTCTGGAGTTGTGTCACACCACACTGGAAGTGTGAGGACTTTAAGAGTAGTTTTTGCTCCTCATCTCCCTCCATCCTCATGCTACTATACAGTAAAATCGGAAGGTGTAAAAGGAATAAAGTAAATCCTTTGCATAGTAAAGCATCCTGCTCCAAAAATGTATCAAAACTACTTTGCTTCAGGAAGAATTACTAGTAAAATGAAATTCTTCCTAGGTGAGAGAAGTACATGCTGAAATACATAAATGGTGATAAGACAATACATTAAGCCTTGTCTACATTGTGAAAGAAGATCTTTTTATACTAGGGTGTATGTTCATCAGCTTTTCCTTGTGAAATGGTAGGTTTTCTGAAGGAGAGTAAAGCTGTGGGCAGGTGGTGGCTGCACAATGAAGTGTGATGTGGCAATCCCCATGTTAGGGGAGACCTCATTTTTAATTTTGTTTTAATAGCATGCTAATCTRGAAACAGCATTTACTGCAAGTGTATACCTTCTCTGTTTCCAGACCCAAAGGGACTCAAATTCAACCAGTTAATATTGCCTGATGGTGTTTCTAGTCCTTGTGCTGCCATTACATATAGCCATTCTTCTATCTACAGGGCCTCAGAAATAACATAAAGCAGCTTTGTCACAAAGCAGCTATCCTATTTTAAAACCACTTCTTATTAATATTAGGATTAAAAAAAAATACCAGAAGATACTTGATTTTAACTTCTTACTGTAAGAATTAAAATTGTACTGCTTTTGTACTATATGGGCATATCTAGCTTCATAGACCTTCTACAGATTTTTTGGAACTGGTTCTTTTCCACTCTTTTCCTGCTTTCTGGTTCCCTCCCCTCATAGCAAAAGCCTCTTTAGCCTCTTCCATTTAAAAAATAACAAGCTGCACACCCCTATTGCCTTGTTCGGTTTGCCCATCTCTGAAGCTGTGTAACCAGGTAGTTTCAGAGCAAGGGCTCTGCTCCTGTTCTTCCCAATAATCTGCACTGCTCTGTGTTTTGTTGGATCTGGATAGCATTCTTGATCAGCTTCTGGATCACTACTTCTAGTCTCTTCTGTCCTTACTGCTGGGCTCCGAATTGGGCTTCTGAAGGGCACCTTTAGCTGTTTCTATCCATCCATGGAGCCATTACTCTTCCCAGGTTGTTTTTGTTGTTGTTAAAGCTTTACATGTTTTTCTTTCTGTCTTTGCACTATTTAGCACATCTTTTTTTGTTGTCCTCAGACTACTGCTATGACATCTGCTTTTTCTAGGTTTGTTTTTTTTTTTTTTTTTTTTTTTTTTNTTTTTTTTTTTTTTTTTTTTTTTTTTTTTTTTTTTTTTTTTTTTTTTTTTTTTTTTTTTCTTTTCTGCATTCAATGTGAAAGCAAGCTAGATCAAGTTACTCATGCATATTTCCAAAGGCCTTAGACCTTATTTGGCCTGTTACATGAGTGCCTGCTCTTATCAGTGTACGATGCTCACTTGTATCACATTATTTGTTAAGCTTTCAGATTTCCCCCTTCTTCTACCTGCTTCCCCAGGTTGCCTAAACAGGAAGTCTACCAGAGTCTTATGTTTTTCTGTGTAGTTACAGTGCTCAGTTCTGTCTTTTAGCAAATGAGAACATTTTGTTCTCTGTAGTCTAAACAATAAAATCTCTTCCAGAAATACAAGTTCTGGACTTGTACTATCACTGGTAAAAGGCAAGTCCAGACACATTCCTTTTGCGTTCTTCAGGTATGCTGTATTAGTGAAATAGCCACCTTCTCTGCCTTTCCCCTGTCCCCCAGTAATACTCTTGAAGGATAGAGCAGCTGTCTTCTCTTGTGGAAGCATGCAGCTGGGTAGCAGAAAGGGAAAGTTTTGTCTAGCTGTACACTGGGTCAGCTGGAACTCTCTGGCAGAAGACTTCTCAGAGGACAACCGAGTATGATGCAAGGAAAAGAGACCCAGAAGACAGGGACTGTGTGACTTGAGAAGAACAGCCACAGTCACACCTTGAAGCTGAAGGAAGGGAACTCTAAGCAAGCAGAAAGGAGGATGAGTTGCTTTCAAGTTGCTTTCAGTGCCTTCTAAGATCCCTTCAGTCATCAAAGGGGACCTTGTGCAAATAGCATAACAAATTGTCTCTAAATCTCTTTTCTAAAATGTCTTAATTCTCTGTATTTGAAGACCCACGCTCTCTGGTATTTTTTAATAAAAATCCAACTATAAAGCTTAGAAGTCTGTGTACTCAATCTAAGGAAAAAGTGACAGTGCTATAGCTCAGAGGCTCTTCAAATCCTTATGTTCCATGCCTCCTTCCTTACAATTTTAATGAAGATAAACTAATGCAGCATAGGTAACACTCAAATTATTCTCTTCCATTCCTGGCCTGTTATCTGGGACAGGAACTTTAGCCAATATATTGCCCATCCTATTGCACTAATTTGATTTTAAAAAAAAAAAAAAAAGCTACAGCCAGCTGTAGCTGATTAATGGGAGTCAGTCAACCCCTACCCTGACATTCATTTAAGAAGAGCCTCATCAAAGCCCAGGCTCCAATCCCAGGAGCTTGCCTCACAGTGAAGCATGTTCAGAAGAGTCCGATGCATGTCTTAAGGCTCAGTTTTGTAATATTTTGATACTCTTTTTACAACATTACTGCAAGCAGTAATGAGACATAAGTGTTAAAGAGTCACAGGTGGGTCTAACCAAAGTCCCAGTTTACTTGATGAAAAACACTTTTACCAACACATTTAAGTAACATCTTACCTGAGCAAGTCCTCCTGTCATTGCCCATGTTGGTTCTTATTTAACTCTCCAGCAGGAGGCTTACATCTGAGTCACAAGTATGTTACACTATGTTTCCTAGCTCATCATCACACACAAACCCTGAACCTCCAAACTGCAACTGACCCCCAAGCTTACAGTCAAGCGCTCACAGCAGTTGAATGTTCATCTGCTGTTTCTACCCCTTTCTTCAGTTACTTCCATCCACAGTCAGAAATCTAGAATGTTGTTCATCTGGCATTAGTACAGCTTTGGGGGTGCAAACCCTCATAAAGACTGAACAAAGCATCTGCCCTCTTCAAAGCCTTGTGTCAAAAGTGAAACATGCTTAAGTTTTAATAAATGCAATTTAAGAACCTTTCCTTTATACAGCTTTATTCATCTTTGGATTTCACAACTGAGATTTGTTTCTATACAGGAAAAAAAAATTGAAGTAATTTTTACAAAGAAGATTTACACTCTAGAATGTATGAAGTATATCATCTTTATCCTGTAAGACTACATTTAAATATTCTTCTACACTTTGAAAAGAAATGTTAAAT
This sequence comes from Phoebastria nigripes, assembly GCA_035582835.1. Taxonomy (NCBI): domain Eukaryota; kingdom Metazoa; phylum Chordata; class Aves; order Procellariiformes; family Diomedeidae; genus Phoebastria; species Phoebastria nigripes. The sequence goes on from JAYKAV010002866.1 coordinate 237,930, forward strand.
GACACTTGAGGAACTTTTAAACAGTTTCAAATTAATCTACAGATCTGTGATGTATTTAAAAGAGGCCTTTTTTAGCAGAAAGATCGTAGAGGGTTCTGGAAACATTGCTTTGGAAAAGTAGAACCAAATTCATTTGTGCCTGGTAAAGATAAAGAATTTACACAACTGACCTATTAACAAAACAGATGTAGTAAAACACACTAAACAATCTCATTACAAGTTTCTCGATGAAATCACAGTGAACCACTACAATTCGTTACAGATAACATTTGTGGAAGTTTATTTTCAACAAAGTTTTATGGGGCAAGACAAACAGGTGAACTCTGAATGGGATTTCGCCCATAGCTGTGACAAGCAGTAACTACACATGGAGATCAAAATGCAGCATCTTAAAGCCAATCTTGGAAGGTTTATTATTTTTTTTAAAAATCAAACATTAAATCCACATATTGGGGCAGGGAGGGCAGGGCAGGGGGGGAAGTTCTCCTCAAGAAGGATACATTGACATTACAAATGGTTTTCTGGTTTTGCTGTTGTTGGGTTTTGGTTTTGTTTTTTAAACCAGGTCCTAGAAAACAAAAATACCATTCCTGATTGCATAGAACTCATCTGGCTTAATTATACTGTAACCTACCACCACTACTGTATAATGCTTCTACATAATTTAAAACTAAACTTTCCATGATTGAATTGTGATGAGTATAAATACAGGGAGCCTAAGGATTGATCTGGTTTTAAAAACCTACTTTACTATGCTTGTTCCATGCTGTATACAATTTTTAGTCTCTCTCAATTGTGTGTGCCAGCACAACCATTAGAGCAGCTTTGAGCTTTCTGATGTAGCTGGAGCGTTAAATGAACTTCCAACTATGGTTCTCTAAATAGTTCTTATTTAAAAGCAGCCATAACTAAAGAACAGTTTTGCAACTTCACTATGAGCAACAACTCAGGTCTTCTGACCTCTATCAGATGGTGGCACTGTGCTTTGCTTCCCGCTTTGTTGTTTCAGGCTTTTTTTTTTTTAAAAAAACTATTGACCTTGAGTGTTCAGTGTACTGAGACTATTGTGAATGGTTTGGGGGGGGGGGRGGGKGGGCAGAAGTAAGCAAATGTAGATGTTCAAGATTTCCCTCAATTCTAAACGATTTAAAAAAAAAAGCCAATGTTTATACCAATACTTCTGTAAGTCTGTGACAATGTAAAGTTGCTACAATGAAACTGTAAACTTCACAGCATCACATCTTTTAACATTTATTCTCTCAGTACAGGCTAACATTACCAAAAATGCAATTCTTAGCAGCTTTCAGACAAAATACATGACCTGCATAACAAAAACTAAAGTAACTTGAACTTGTCAAGTATTGTAAACACACTTTCAACGAAGCACTGCATGCCCCTTTTACTATATATTTACAACAGAACCACATCATTTTCAAAATTACTGGATTCAGTGGTACAATTTAAGCACACATACTTCTCAAGCTTAAAACCATTTTAATTTACTACCACTCAGGAGGGCTTGGGGGGTGTTGTTTGTTTTAAGAAAAGGTACAAACTCTAGATAACATGTCCAATTGTTTTTCCGTTGTTTAAGTGCTATGTTCGATCACTGCAGTACTGCAAGCACAAACATCACAGCAACAGTTCAGTTATTCCTCTAAAAGGAGCAAATCATGAAACAGTTACATTTTACAATACCATTTAATAAGATCTAAACTCAAGAACAAAGAGTGCCAATATTCCTGAAGACTAGTGCACTACCAGAGAGACAGAAGGGCAACAGGCACCTTTCCATCAGTAACAAGTCAGTGTATGATTCATCCTACATGCGACCCTTGCTGAACTACCCACTCTTCGTAGGAGAATCTAGAGAAACTGGCCTAATCTGGAGTCCTTATTACGTTTTTAATGGAACCCTTACAGTTCTGGGCAAGGACAAACATGCTAGATTAAAACCAAAATAGCACTACCAAGGTTTTCTGCCAGTTTTCCTAACAAGATGTCTGGCAATTTTGAAGGTCTTTTCTAGCTTCCTGTTTCATCAGAGGTGTTGATTTAGTTCAGTACTGAAGATATCCAAGAATTACACAATTGGGTATTTTGGTTTTATACTTTATGCAGACTGTTAGCTACAACTGAAACAGAGGAAATTCAGAAAGAAAATCTTACATAAAAGCCAACTGAGAAGCCCACCTGAAATGTAAATGTATACAGACCATGTCCTGACAGTAATTAATTCCTGATGCAAACATAAGCAAGGTTGACCTTAAAATTGTAAAGTTTTTCCTCAAACTGCAAACAGCTCATTGGCTCATAACTGTAAGGACGTGGCTATCACTTATGGATTTATGAATTAGAGGAGTCTTGAAATTTGTTTCTTCTCTGAAAAAAAAAAAATTAACCTTTTAAATGTAAGAATTGTTTAATAAGCAGTAGCTCAACAATTTAATCTTCCAACACACTTTGAAATACTATATAAAGGTTTAAAACATTTAAAAGCACAGTACTAGTAATGCCACCAACAGTATGATCCTAAACAAGAAAGTTCCCTCACTATCACCATCAACATACCATGGTCTTGCATTTTAAAACTTCATGTACATTGTAATTTGGCTTGGTTAAATATTTTATTGCTATTTACACAAGGTTGGGTTTGTTTTTTTTTTTTTTTTGAGAGGCTGCAAAAATAATTTTCCTTCAAAGGTGAAAGATGAATGTAGAAAACACATTCTTCAATTTCTTTTAAGTAATTCCTTATTAACTAAAATCAGTTCTGTGTCCAAATAGTTTTGTGGGTTTTTTTGGAAGTCGGACTTTTGTAACAGTCTTTAAGTGAAACATTGAGCTCTACAGAACATGTGTTACAAGGCCCATGGAGCCACTCCTATAGCTGTAGCATCATGCTGGTGTGAAACAGGTTGACTGCGAGGGGCGTTTGCAGCGAGGGTTTCTCATGGGTACTGCCAGAGGGACAGTCGGCACCATCGCAGGCCGTCCAGCGAAGCAACGGCTGCGGCAGGGTTCTCCTGCCAGCTGGATGCGGGTACCCACCCAGCTTGGCGACCCGATGCACAGTTCTTTGTGCAAAGCTAGCTCAGTCTGACTTTGTGCAGACAACCGAATTCACCAGTGGGTGCATGTAACATGTTTTGCTTTAGGGGAAAAAAGAAGTATATATATTATGTATATTTTTATATAAAAAGCTCTTAATAAAAGGATTAAAACTCAAGAGTCTACATTATATGAGTATATATTGTTAAGATAACTGAGCAACAACTTGTTCTTGCTCAAGTTCATTAATGAATTGCACTACTCTGTGCTAAAACTCCTACATATTAGCAGCATCATATCCCACCGTTTCTAAACTGTCCTTATAGCAGGTATACCACGCACAGCTTTCTTTAAAGAGATGCTAATAGGTACCTCCTGGTAAACATAGTCAAGTGCATTACACATACAACTTTTTGCATCAGGTATTGTAACACAACTTAAAACCAGATGCAAAGCCAGTCAAATACTTCTACAAAGTACTAATTCTAATGACTCTTCACAGCCTGTTCAAATACTAAAACTTGCTTATGTCCCTATGTTTTACCTCCTTCAGTTGGTGGTAACCTTGAATGAATATTCCAGCTTTTCCCAAAGTTAATTTCATTCGGCATTTTCCAACTCACAACTATGACCACAAATACATTTGTGCACACACTGGTTGTTTTTTTTACTTTCTCATCCAACTTCACATGAATAAGAATTTTTACAAAGATGAACAAAATTACAAGCTTTACAGAAAAGCAAAAGGAAATACTAGTGTCTATAAAATACTTAAAACATACATACTTTGTTCCAGCAGCAGTCCTGTATACAGACAGCATATATATTAACCGTAAGTAGATTTAACATGGATGTGTGGTCAAACGAGTTGCTTGCCACTTACAGCCATCAAGTGCTTCCACTGGGGCCCTTCAGATTTGAGTGGTCCTTAGCACAGCAGCTACTCCACAATTAACAGCCTAGCATGCAGCTGCCTGCTCTGCTGTCATCAGCTATCACAGAGAAAGGCAGGATTTGGGATCAGCATAAGGAAATGTTGGAGCCCTTTCAGCAAACAGAGGATGGGATTGTGAATTCCAGTGGACAAGCAAGAAAGTCAACCTGAGGCTTGATGCTTCCCTAAGAGCAACAGCAGCTGCTCTGGGACAGCTGCAGTCCAAAACTTCAGTATTCGTCAACCATACAAGGTAAAGGTCAAAACATTTTGCATTTCTCCTGATCAACATGAACCATCCTATCTCCATCAATTATTGTGCCCTAAGACTTGTATCAACAAGTATCAAAGTTATGGTCACAGGTATTGCTATTCATGCTATCTATATGTAATGTAACCCCAGCCATCTCTTCTGTAAAATTTAGTAGCTCAATCTAGTGGTTAAGTAAGCCATGTCTAAGTGCTGTTTTGCCAGCTAAGGTTTCGAACATTACAATGATCCGTGGTGCAAAGGAAAGCCCCACCAATACAGTATGCTCAATTTGAATTTATACAGTAATGCACATAAATTTATCCTTTTCTCATTCCAGCACTGTATATATTTACTGCTACACATTTAATTTTGCCTGCATTTTCAAACGTCTTTGCATTTTGGTACGCTTTAAATATGTTTGTATTTTTGCATTTTTTTGGCTGCTGTAATACTCAGATCTATTCAAGAAATCAACGTAAGTAGCATGAATGGGAGCAGTGCAATGAGCAATATATATCTATATAGTTTTCCTTTAGGAGAAAATACCCACTAATGCTGTGTTTAAAATCGTTCCTATTTAGAAAAGTAAAAACAGCAGTCCATTGGAAAAAACCAACAAAATCTACAAACTAGGTGTTCCTATACGTGATGATGAGGAACCAAAGCTTTGAAGGTCTCAGTGCTTCTTTATTCACCAAGGAATATTAGCTAGCTTCTGTCCAAGAATCTCAATGCGCCAAATCAGTATGACTGACACTCAGAGCTCTTGAGTCTGTCAGACAATTATTTCGTTCCTGTGTGAAGGGGAAAACAAACAAACAAATAAATTAAGCAGATGTCCAGACAGTTCAAGCAAATAAATAAAATTACTAGTTTTAACAAACAAATATAAGGAGCTATGGAGAACTGGCCTTGTTCACGTTGGGTAGGGGGACACTCTTCCGTATTCTAATAAACATCTTTTTCCCCAACTTTCAACTAGCAAAACTGGAAAGATCTATTGATATGTATATACACACCCGTTACAATCCTGACCCAAGTCTTGCCAGAAATGCAAGAGCCCATCTATGGGAATTGCCATGAGTGTCTATAGTGGGTGAACTAGAGAAGTTCACAAGAAGTGAGAACTAATTTTAATATCTCAGTGTACACACAAACAATAAATTACTCTTCTGGAAGTCACACCAATTATATACTAAAGATCCAGCTTAGGGGCACCTAGGGCATGACATTGTGAAACCTTGGTGCTGTTGCTGCAAAGAATTGTGCTTTACCCTGGACTTTTTTTTTGGCTGAAGTTCACCCTGAGCAAAGTTTTGCATACATTTCACACCACAGAAAACTCTGCAGTACGTTCATTAGAGGTAATATAATCAAGACACCTTTATGCCACTCAACAGTAAAATGAGAGCCATACAGTTTGGGCTTTCTTGCTACTGTAGGACAAGTAGTGATGAAGATCCTCACATACAGTTTTGTTAGTACAGAAGCAATTTTATCTTCCTAAAATTAGTTGCAGTTACTGTGTTAGTAAAATGCACAACAGTTTTTAGAACGCAGAACATTGCTAGCTTATTTGACAATATAAGAAACAGTGACTTATTAGGTAAAAACAGGAAATGGGAAGTAGCAATCGGGCACACCATATACAGTTAAGCAAAATAAGGTTTTATATTAGCAGAAGCATAACATAGATCAGACAACCTTTTAGAGACTGCTCCTGTACAACCTCAGCAACAACTGAAGTTGCATTTAAGGGAATCTGAAAATGTACAGCAATTAAGATGACTGGGACCTTAGCAATAAAGGGGCTGAAGTAAAAAATACTTAGTAACTAGGCTTTAAAAGTTCTTGTTTTTTTAATTAGTGTTCACAAGAACATAAGAATCCAGAAGTTTCATATCCACTGTAATAGCTAGAAGGTCCAAAGCCAGAGACTGCTTGGTATCATAAAAGCCAATGCTCTTTACTGGTCGGACTTAAGCACTTGCTTAAAATTAAGCATAATTCACAAAAGTGTTACAGAACGATGCCTTAAGCATACGCATTAAATATCTTACTGAAGTAGGATCTTAACAATCACTAGGAGTTTGTTGTTTTATTATTTATCATACTCTTTTTATCCCAAACCCTACTAATGATATCTATTTTTGTAAGAGTATTGTAGGGCTTCTTACTTGAAAATGATCTTCAGTAGCCTTGCCACCCATGTTAAGAACATTCAGAGAACTGGCACGCTTCATGCTGCAACCAGGACAGTGAACATGCAAGGATAAACCAATCAGAATAGCTGAAAACTAACAGCTCTAAAAACACAAGTATAACAACGAGCAATGCACAGTTAAGGGAGTTTGAACAATGCCCCGAAACTGATCTGAGGGATACCCTTTAAGGTAACTACATAACTTAGAATATGTTTATATTCGGTTCTAAATTACATATAAATCAAAAAAACTTACAAGCTCCTCGGAGCTTAAACATTTCAGGCAACTGATTTAATTTCAACTCAAAATCTCAATTTTTAAAGCACAAATTAATACACTGACTTAGCATTGATTTTTAATTAGCTAATTCTCAGTTTCAATTTTATGCAGCTTCTTACAAAAGCATCAAAACATTCAGTTAGTTTAGGAAAAAAAATGTGAAACATGAATAAGTTTGTCACATAAGCAGCATTTAACTTGGAAAAGCTACAACAAACATTAGTTTAGTACTTTCTGCCTTATCTAGGTAAGTCTGCAGAATCTATGTCAAAAAGCATTTTAAAATCTTTTATTTTAAACATTTCAAAGTGAAAGGAAATAAGATGGTTGCTGCTATTAACTTTGGCAATGCTTTGACTTTACAACGCTCTGAGCAGTGGTACCAACAACCCTAGAATACCGTATTGAAAGCAACAGATGGGGGGGGGGAAATCACCTACTCAGGAGCTACTGACAGCTGAAATATCACTGCATTAACTGTAATATCTACTGGTGTTTGAGATAAGGATTAATAATTTATCTGCATTTCTCAAACATATACAAAATTTAACAAAAATATTTTAAAGTGTGTATAATGAAATTCAAGATTAGCCTTAAGCTTCCTATCATCATGTTGACAACAGGAATGTCTGATGTCCCTTATTCCAAAGTGTCTGTCCATTACTCAGAAAGTACTAGGTGTGCCTTGACTTTTCACTCTTTTTTTTTTCCTCTTTAATGATTTCAAAACTACTAAATGAGTACTTTGAATATATATTTGATGAACTATTCACAACACAATGAGGCCCTAATCCTGCAATGCTACCTACAGCTTTAGAGACAACTGGCTGATGCAAAGTTCCCGATGCCTTCCAATAACATGGAAAGGTTTATCCATACAGATCACATTAGATATTAACCAGTTTTTCTTTCTACTGAAGCAAGACTACTAACAGTCAAAGTCAAGCACAAGTTTTAAATGCTTTCATGAAGCAAAGGCTTAGCAGAATAATGAACCAAAACACTAACAAACACAGGCAACAGCTGCCACATAACATAGGCTTACTGTTTTTTCCTAGCATTAAATTTGCATGTTTCAAAAGCATTCAATGCACACAATTTGAAATATTTGACATGAGTGTTAGCAACAACAAAGCAAGGACTCATGCATTGTATACACCTCTCATTTATTCAAGGAAAGATGTACAACAGAGGTTATATATGGAAGTCAAAGTAAGTTAATCTGTAAAACACAAACAAAACATTACATAAAACTCTCAAAAAGAGCATAAAGGTTTATGGAAAACATTCCAGGGAAATAGAAAATCCACAAGTAAAAATTTACACAAGTATTTTTAGGTTCTTGTTGAAGTGCCAATTAAAAAAGAAAGAAGTTTTAATCATGCATGAGATATTAGTTTGTGGGGGTTTTGGTGTTGTGGGGTTTTTTTTGTTCAGTTGGGTTTTTTTGTTTGTTTGTTTTGGGGTTTTTTTTGGGGGGGGTGGTGTTTGTTGGGTTTTTTTTGGTTTGGGTTGGGTTTTTTTTTTTTTGGGGGGGGGTTTTTTGTTTTGTTTTTGTTGGGTTTTTTTGTTTGTTTGTTTAATCAACATTCTTAAGAACTTTAGTCCAGCAAATGCACTTTTAATTCTCTCCACGTTAGAAACATGATTGCACAAAGAGCGTGCAGTTGTTTTTCTGGTGCATAAGCAATAGCAATAATGAAAGCTTCCCCCCCCCCCCTTTTAAATTACAAATCTTAACTGTTCTGCTGTATGATCAAAATTTTAAAAGAGAAAAATCAAACCTAACACTAGCAAAGTTAAATTATTGCAGAACTGAATTCTGAAATATGATAAAGAAAGAAAGAAGTGATACTATGCTTCAGGTATTGTATGTTTCAAAGAACAGTTTTTAAGAGATTTGTTCTTTGCCAAAAAGGCTTTTGCATGATTTTAAAGAAACAATTTCCCTGATGAGTTTTCCACTTCATTCTCTTCAACCTTCTGTATCAAGCAACAACATGAAAACTAAGTATTTCTTTCATGCTGGGACATTAGTGTATTTCTATTTGAGTATTCCTCATTCAGAATCATACCAGCACTGTCAATTACTATTTACAGAAGCACAGTATAAGCAACAGGTGTAAATCAATTTCAAAATAAAGTCTTCAGAGAGACATAGGCAGGGAATGCAGAGGTGTACTGGTAAGGAGGGAGGCACGTAACTCTTCTACCTAGAGTGGCTGACTTCATAGCAAAAATTATTTATATGTATGCTATGTCAGTATTGTAATACTCAGCTGTCAAACACACTGAAAAACAAAGGTTTGCATAATAAAAACTGAATATCCCTGTTACTAAGCTCAGAAGCAGAAAAAAAATTTAACTCTGTTTATGAAAGCTTCTTCAGAAAATTGAATCAAAATGACTTCTTGGAATATCAATATATACAGCTATGCTTCATGATCTACAAAGCTGGTGTTTAATACCAGGAATCTTAGTTGGTTTTAATAACAAATGCAAATATAAATTAGGATTAAAAACTGTCTATATCTTACAAGAACAGAAATTGTAATATTTATTGTCTTACACACTCAACGTGCGTATCTACATAAAAGCCTGTCAATGCAATACACTTATTGCAAGCTTTAAGAATAAATTATTCTTTGAGAACAACAGTGGCATCTAAAAAACAAGAATATTTTGTCTACAGGGGAAAGCAAGAAAGATACTGCTTTGTTTTCAAATTTGTTTCACATTAATGTCTTTATTTGAGGAAATCTTATCTGGTGATACAGACTCCACAATATAATTAATGTTAATGTGGGTAGATCACTTCTACATTGGTCAAATAACACTACCGAAGTGCAGACAATAAAAAGGTAGAGGAGTTCTTACAGGACACCACAAAGCCAAATGTCTTCAGTTACACATAAGAATAATTTTCTACACCTATAATCACAGAGTTACTTTACCTGCAGAAAAGTTAGCTCTATTTATCACAAAGAACAAGGAATAAAACTCTTGGCTTTTAAGAAACTGAAAACTTTTCCATGTCTCACAAAAATGMGGAGAAAATGCAAAATTAGCTATGAATATATGCATCTATTCATACAAGAATATACCTGAACTATGATGTATGAACTCTAGACAGAACTGAATAGAAACAGAAAACCAATGTATAAAAGTGCTAATACTGAAGACAAAGAAGGAAATCCCTTTTATTCTATTTTGGCTTGCATTTGCTTGTTTTCCCTAAAGCGTTTTACATTTACATACTTCCTTCTTCTAATTACATTTTTCACAGTTTATTCCCAATCTATCATCTCAGAGGCAGTTCTTAATGATGTACCAATAAATGCAAAGGGATTTTTGACCTAGAGTTTGATTCAGTGCCTTCAACATCAAGCCTCTGGCAGCTGAGAGTGAAATTTTAATTAACAATTCTAAAAATCAGATCAGGCTGAATTTGAGAGAGATATGCGAGGACGAGAATTCTATGTGTATTACAGCTGTACACAATGTTTTACAGCCACATAAAAACAGTAAGGCAAAACTTCATTGGAGCACTTACAAAAACACATTGAGACCCTGCCTCCAGACCACTGTCTCAGGTATTACCATCATCATCATCTACTATATTACTCATAGATCCAGTTGCTCCATCAGAAGTTAATCCAAGTTCTCCTATTTAACTGTTTTAAAGCGTAAGTTCAAATTCACATTGTCATACAGTTTCCTGTCAACTAAATGAGTTCCAGTTTTCCACAGCAAGGGAAAAAACCCTGCAAAACTAATTGCAATTATGTTGGGGGTGAGGGGGAACACCCACGAGTGCTATTATGAAAAACAGTAGTAGTAGTAGTACATTTTAACATTTCAACTTTTCTGCAGCAGCCAATAAATGATGTATGTTTTTATGCATTTATTAAAAATATTACATGCATCCAAAACCATAATCATATGGTAAATAGGAAAGAGTGAGAAGTCAGATTCATTAAAATTTGAATTTTTACCACTGAGGCCAAAATGAGATGCACAACTAGGTTCAAGTTTTTCAGCGTTTTCCTCTGCTCTCTGAAATCTGGGTTTTCCAAAAACAGAAACTGAGGAGGGCTCAAGTCAGTAATTCTCTTTATACCCATAGCAATATATAAAGCTGTATCAAGAATATATCAAGATATTAAGCTATATCAAGAATGCCAGTTGTGGGTTTACTGTATTCAAGCTTTTATTGTAAAAATCAGTAACATTTATTATTCTTCACTGCTGTGTGAAAATGAGAGTTTTGCAGGTAACTAACATTTATCAATAATTCTATGAGGCTTTTCTATTCTTCAAGTGGCTAAAGCAGTAAAAAGGGAAAAACCGCTGTTAAAATTGAGTTATCTCTTAAAAGCAAATATAATCCCTCACATGTTACAGAACTTTCATTATAAGTTTAAGAAATTATTTCCTATTTTATTTTTCTTTAAGATATAGATTTATATGATATGCAGTTAGCTAAGCAGAGAAGAAAACACTGCCCTAGGAACTGCACTAGACTACAGTGGGGGCACAGAACGAGGGCACACCAGCACAGCTAAGAATAGATAATTACCCTGGATTCTTTGGTTCACTGTCTCGTGAACTTCCTCCCTTCAGCTTTCTAACCAGCTTCTCACTGCTGCGTCTAATGGAAGCACGAAGTTTGCTAAAGGAACCACTGCGTTTTAAAGATCCAGTGCCATCCTGAAAAAAATTGAACAAATGTGAAAGTGCAAGAGTTTGTCACCCTCCCCCAAACCTGGCTCAAAAACATTTCATTGGTGAAAAAAAATTTTTTAATGGCTATTAATATATACTTGGTACAATTACCTAAACACAGAATATCATATAACTATAACTTTACCAAAACAAAAGAGTTCCTTCCAAACTGTAACAAAGATTTCTAAAATGTGAAGACATGCTCAAGCCACGATTCATAATAATTAATAAAACCCCACCACAGTAGTCAAACAATTCACCACCACCATGTTACCATTTCATATGAGTGCACTGTCGTTAAGAGTACAAGCCCCAAGCAAAAGCATTTGTCAGAGTCTAAGAAAAAAAATGTTTTATTTTTTCTAAACATCTACATTACTTGCAAACATGTTTGTTTAATCCTAAAATCCTTAAACAAAAATATTTCTGATCAGAAACATGTATGGTTAAATTCCTATGCTTCATTTTAACTTTCACCAAAGAAAATGTAAAACATGATGAAATGAATTTTTCGTACATTGCATTCATGTTTTACACTGCTGTGCTGATCCAAAGAAACTTCCAACTGACCACAATTCTATTTTTAAATGTTTTACTCTTTAAAAAAAAAAAAAAAAAAACCAAAACAAACAAACAAAAAAACCACCAAACCCAACAGTTTAGTAAGATTAGAATTGACCACTTCCTACTTCATAGAAATCCTATGTGATTATGAAAGAAGAATTGTAAAAGAAGGAAGTAAAGTACTACTAAGCAGACAAAGACAGACACCTGAGTTGGAGTGAGTTTATTAGAAGTTAGAAAGACAAATACACAAATCACTGAACACCAAGATTAGTAGAGAAAAGCATAATTGCCAAAATCTCACACAAAGACTAAACAGCAATGCTACTTTAGAATAATCATAAGTGAAGACATCCAGAGTTCCATATTGATGTTAACCATGTAATAGGTCTCTAAATACATTTTAAAGCACTTGGAGAACATGCCTTACTGTTACGGGTTTTGTTTTGGTTTTCTCCTGTGAACATCACCATCATGCCATTTCAATAATACCTTGTGTGATACTTTAAACTACCTTTTTTCCATAGTGAACAGCTACTTATAAAGTTCATTGTTACTTTTTTTTTTTTACTAATGTATTACACAGCAAATGGTTGTAATAACATTTTGTATGACTAGATACATATCTGGCAAAGCTACACATGTACAGAAATAGAAAAACCAAAAAAAGACACCAGCACTGAAGGAATGGCCAGTTTACAGGGAAGTGTAGCTCTGACAAGAATCTCAAGGGGTTTGCTAAAACACAGCAGTCAGTACTGAAGAGAGAAGTTAAAGCTTGAAGATGGTGCACGCCCGTCATGCAGGAGACAGTATAAGAATCACAAAAGGCATCTAGGCCTGTCAGAAATGGAGAGAGAAAAACTGAATGAAACTGTTGGGAAAAATTCAACAGTTTTCAATTTTGAACAGTTACGTTTACAGTATTTCTAGGTCACATTCAGAACAATTTTTTCCGGCGTAAGTATTTGGACTGCGCTTAAGTACAAAGTGCAGGCCCTTGCAATTACCAGAACATACATCTTTATACAATTTTGCCTATATCACTGATATGCAACTTATGCAAACAAGCATGAATGATGCTGTGCAGTCTTTAAGTTAGCATTTGTATAAAATACAAAACACCTTTAAGAAGGGATAGCTTTAGTATTACATGTTGTAAACAAAGAAAGGATTTTTTTTTTTTTCAGCCGACATTAACACAAAAATAAAAATAAAGAAGAAAACAAAACAGAAGAAAGGAACAGAGCAAGGTGCATTCATTTCAGCTTTAACTTCTGTCAGGAATTTTCCTTGAAACAAAACTGCAAGAAGAAAGAAGTCTTCCCCTAACCTCCAGACAAAATTCTGTTCATTCCTTTAAGCAATTAGAATCCAGCTGACCTCACAAGTATTTTTTAGAACATATCTGTGTGCCTATATATTATCCAAGTGGAAAATTCTGTACTTTCCCTAATGCAGTGAGGCAGCTGAAAGAATCCCACCTTTAAATATACGCTGTGGTTCAATTTACATGCTTTCCATTCTCGGTGTTAAGTACAGAAACCATTACTGATAGTCTTAAGATCATGGTTTTGAGAGCCTTTACCTATAGCAACTGGAATGAACAGTAATTAACATAATTCTTGCAAATGGCAAAATGCCTTGCTACCAAGTGATCAGAAGAGCAAAATCTAACCGAAAATTTATGTTTCAAACTAAATTGCATATATTGTTCACACTTTTGAAAAACAGACTTCAGCTTTACAGGATTGAATAAATTGAAGTCTAAATTCCAATTAGAAGTAGTAGATCAGTGAAAAGGCTAATTATTCCTATGGCTTAAACCAGTGATGCTATAGTAGTGATAATGATCCAATGAACAAAGGCAAGACAGATCTGGTAGATACAGAGTATAACCTTTATTATGCTAGTTAGCACATTAGGAATAAGCAGACAAGCTTCTGGGTACTTTAAATCTGAAATAAAAACATTGAACTTCCAAGTTAAACACTGACTGCATGATTAACAAAACACCTTTAAAACATGAGCTTAGGATAAAAAAATTTCCTAAATCCAGTGTAAACAAACAAACAAAAAAATCAGAGATATCCATTTCTATGGCAAAGATTAATTGCCAATTTTTATGTCACTCAGAATGCAAATCACCTTATTACTTTTGCTTACACCTCCCCACCATCATCATCTCCTGTACTTTGTAGTTGTCTGCTACAATGCTGCTCTGACTGTCCAACACTTCTTATTAAACAAGAGCAACTTTTACCACCTAGTCTATGGTAGTGAAATTTATTGCTTTTGTTTCACACGTGAAAGTGGACTGATGTGCCCAAAAGCTTGTCTTTTTGAAGCATATGGTTTAGAATAGAAGATACTTCCTCACACRAAAAATATTGTCTTAAATTAAACACTATCATACCATGAAGATTTTTATCTGTCCTCCAACTGGCTGCAAGATCAATTTACAAAAATGCCAATTACAGATATCCACTGTCATTTTTAATATACAAACAAAGTAAGGGATAAAAATCTTGGGATTTTTACCTTGAATTTTTAAGACAAAGTATTTCTTTGCATTTTCAAGTATCTTCGGTTAACTTTAAGGGATGGACTTTATATGAAACATGTGAACATGCACTACACAACCTCACTTAGCATATTCATTTTAATAGTTAATGACAGATTTACTTCCAATAGATATTTCAGTTCTTTTTGTAAGAATGTAAGACATACATCAAAGCATACAATGCTTAATAGTGATTACATTGCATATGGAAGTCACTTAATTACAATAAATCTTCCAACACAATTTTTTCGTTGAAGTTTGTTGCTTTACACAGGCCACCTCTTCTCTGACAGCCAAGAACGTGAGTCAGCTTGACCACTTCAGAAGAATTTAAAGGGAAAAGGCAGGCCTCTCTTCAGGCTCTGCACACAGAAGTATCTGCCTCATTAAAAAATTCTACTATACTTCATGAATCAGAATATTTTGTCTGGAGGGAACACATGAGGGTGAAAAAAAACTGCACGATATAAAGTAGAGGGAAAAACAGCACTGAGATAGAAACACTAGCAGGGTAGAGGGAGAGAGAGTTGCCCACTTTATGTAAAAGATGTAATACAAAATACCTTCTCTTAGGAGGGGGGGAAAAAAGAAATAACAAAGATGAGAATAAAGCAATGCCACTTCAGCATACTAAAAATGAAAAGTTTGTTTGCCTTGACAGGTCAAAATTTAATTTTTCAGATCAACAAATTTTATCACTGAGTTTGACTCAAATATTGACCTAGAAATACTGTCTATTGCTTTTCCAGAAGGCCTTTTCAATCCAAAACCTGCATGCTTGTTTAATTAATGTCAATAAGAGAAAAAAGTTTAATCCATTTAGAACATATAGTCATGCAAAGTACAGCGAAAATTAAGGGAGGAGTACAGTACACAGTTCTAACACTGAATGGGCAAAATGAGAATTAAAAAAAGAGTTATCCAACCTTACTTTGGCTTTATTAATGATGCAGTATTATTCACAATAGATGCTGATTGACTGTCTTGGCACTGAGAACACCAATGCCAAGAAAACAATAATAAAGAGACAAAAGCAAAGATGGAAGGAACATGCTCCTTTAAGACTAAAGCAGTATGTGTTTTATCAAGGTTTCTTTGGAACGCTAAACTTTGTCTCATGTGGCTAAAATAAAGAAGAAAAAAAGATACCTATTGTAAGAGAAATGAAACTTCAGAACACTCTGTATTGCAAAGTAGGCTACTTCCCCTCCCATACAGCAAAAGCAGGCAACAGCACTTTTATAAACTAACAGAATATTTTCAGCAGAACTGCAGCTGGGAGTTAGTTAACAGTGCAATATATATATCCCATTGCCAGCAATGGGATAAAGCATGGGAAAGCTGGTGAACAGACAGAAGCAAACAACTACATAAGCCAGATCAGTAACTGAAAGYTTCCACTGGCTTTCAGATAAAAGGAAAACAATGGTTAGAAAAACGCATATGTAATCACATTATGTATATGTTTTTACTTTATGACAAATCAGTGTTATACAGTGAAGCCAATATATGGGAAACAAATAGGAACAAGCCCTGACTCCAGTCAAATTCTAATACAGGAAAGTGATATTAATATTCCACTTAAGACATGTGATGTTACTATCACACTGTTATGTGATGGCACTGCCTCTTAAAATGGATTGTATAGCAGCTTGAAAAGTTATGTTCTTTCCTCTAACCAGTTGGGTAAGGAGGAGATTGGAATTATTTTAGTGTTAGATTGATCACTTTAATTTACTCTAAAACTGCTAACACTTAATACATCTCCATAGCAAATGTTCTTTGTGATTCCAACAGATGCAGTATTTTTAAAGAAACATTTAAAATACGGGCAAATACGGCATCAAAAGGACAAAAGCAAAAGTAAGTTAATTGCCAGAATATTTCCACCAGTAAAAAGAAACCACTGACAAGCAATTGTACACCAGATCATAACCAGGACACTCAATCAGCATTAAACAACTTAAATACAACTGCTTGGGATTCTTGAAGAAATTTCACCATTCAGGACAACAACAGAAAGGATGTTTTAAAATTTTAAAATATTACAATTTTTTTACATGATGTTATGAAAAAACAAAATGTTACTCTTCATTTCTTAATTGATTCTGCAAAATTACAAAATACAAAGTAGATCAACCAAGAAACTACTGAAAACATGATAGGCTGGTGAATGGACAACCATATATATTATGGTGATAATTTATCTAGGCTATTTTCTTAAACTGTGTACTGTACTTACCCCATTCCATTCTACGCTCATACTCACTTCCTCGCCTCCATCAGGACCACTCTCGTACTTTACCACATCAACATTGAGGCTTTCTCGGCTTCGCCTTTTTTCTATGCTCTCAGGGTCATTCAGCACTTCAGCAACTCTCTGTTTATGAACATTGTCAAGACCCTGAGAATTAGGTAAAATAGGAAAAGGTTTTATTTTATTACAAGCTGTATTAATCTACAACTTACACCCAATAACCGCATCAAGAAAGAAGTCAATCAAACCCGTAACTCCATTACCCTGATTCTGCATTCAAAGGGCAGTCAAGATGAGTTGCCCTTTATACATTGCAGGAATCAACATAGCATGAAGTGGACAGACAGTTTGGTAGTTTGAGAATTCAGTGACTTGCCATTCTTTTCCTCCTTCCCTATCACTTTTCAAAGCCTCATGGTGTTCATGTCACTCACCTGAAGCCATTTAGCCACCAGCTTAATATTTAAGCGATTTATAGATCACGAACAGTCAATGCAATTCTCAGTTTTCCATGTATCAAATGGTGCAGTATTCACCTACCTTTGGAAAGAACATTGCAGGTGTCTGAATATCTAATACCTGAGACACAGGTTGTGTTATTTAAAAATACTGACATATGACACAGTAGTATAATTTACCCTTCAGAAAGAAATCAAACAGAAAATAAGCTTGTAATAGAACAGACTAGATACRTGGTCAATAAAGTATGTTTACTTTGTGTTAAAGAATGCCCATCAATTACCAAATAATCCTTTAAATATCTTAAAAGTGCTAAAATACGTTCTATGAAAACCCTGCACTAAAAATAAATGCAAAATCTTTAACACAGAAACTAGAAAGTAACAAAGCTCAACTCATACTTATTTTCAGTTTTGTCTTCTTTAAAATAAACCTACTCCACATCATAAATGGTATTTGCTGACAGGAAGAGATCCCAGATAAATGCCTTACACATAAGAAAATATTCTGCATCCTTCACTGTGCAGTGTTAGCAGCAAATGCAGCAGGGGATCTGTGCAACAAATCCATAAAGTCTACCACAATACAGAAATTGAAAATCACACCAGAATTCTACTTAAAAGTAAAGTGCATGAATAAGAATGAAAGTTGTTTTAGTGGCATGGAGAAATCAGGTTCTTGGTTCCCACATAGCTGCTTTCCACTAACTGAAGAGCAGAACAGACCTCCCTAATGGAATTCTACACAGAAGGAAGCATGAAACCAACATATAACGGTCATGTATTTTCACTTCCATGTGGCTGTATGGTGCAGAAAAGTGGCTAGAGCTCTTAGATAGTAGAGAAGCGTAGGCCCAAAATGGCTTTTGCACCCAACCCTTTAGTAGCACAGAACTCAAAAAACGTAAAATTATTTAAAATCACCACTGAGGTGGTGATGTATCACATAAAACAACCTCTAGGCTCTGTTCCAAAGCTATTGTCTCTCATTTACCTCCCATGTTAAAAAAAAAAAAAAAAAAAAAAAAANAAAAAAAAAAAAAAAAAAAAAGGGACAGGGAACTGCACTTTCCCAGTTTGTTCAATTCTGTCATAAAAGATGAAGGACAAAGAACTTCACTGGTCTTCAAAAATCTAACACATACATCCCAGCAGCTAAAGCAAACAAAAAAATGTGTGAAGGAGAACAGAGTTGTGGAGGACTGATGTTTTTCCATACCTGGGAACAAAAGTACCTCTTTGCTTTTAGCTCAAAAGGGGACATGCATTAACCCTGTCTGTCCTCCTTTACTTTAATGACCTAGAATAGAAAGGTAGTGTTAAACACTGCTAGTAAGACAGCATTGTTTCCTACGTGTCCAAATCTAGTGCTGTGTGTAATGTGATATATTATGGTATAATGGTATAGGTGGTATATGATGCACCAATGAAAATCTGAAGCACACTGAATAAAAATAAAGTAGCAGCAGCAAGCCTCCAGCAAGCTCTAAGGAAAATGGAGACATGGAACAGTTTTTCCAGTGGTACCAGCAAGCCAAAAGTGGGCTGATTAAACAGGGACTCTTAAAAGAGACTTCTCTGATAGCAAGATCCTCCCATCCTTAATTCCCAAATGATCAATTCCAAGCTTCACAGTAAAAATTTGAACTTGAAAAGTTGGTGTTCTGTTTTGGGTTTTTTTATATAAAAAAAGGAAACAAACATAACTACAAGCTAAGCTTTCTTCCAGTCTTCTTATTACATTACACCAATTTATCCTGGTTGTATCTGTTCACACTAAAAAATTATAATGTGTAATGGTAACAGTAAAACTAAGAACCAAAGCAAATATGTTAAGATGCAGTGCACGTTCATTTCTTATCTTCAAATCACATTTGAATGAGACACACACCAAAAATGAACCTTCAGTAAAAGCATGTGAAAATCATCCTCAGTAAAAGAAAGTATCTACATGCGCTATTTCCCCCCACCCTTGAATTTTCCTTGCTGAAGAACTTTTCTCCCAGATTCATACTTTCCTCTTACCAGTTTCATTCTGTTTATTTGGCAAACACTCACAAGTTTTCCATCATTTTTTGTGGAAGAAAGAACTTATGCCACCTTATATCAAAGGGAACTGTTGCTGAATTCACTAGGAGAGCATGAGGTTTCCTAGGAACTTTTTTGCTCTCTCCCTTTTCCAGAAATCTGCTTCTATATACATCAAACACTGCAGTATCATTCCTTAAAATACAACTTCAAATCAGTATAACCAATAAAAAGCAGTACATTATCAATAAAGATATGATCCATCACCTAAGTCAGCTTACTTCAATTCAGAATTTGAGTTTAGAATTTTACATGGACATATAAGGGGAAAAAAAAAAAAAACCCCAAACAAAACCAAACAACAACAAAACTTTGGAAAAAAAAAACAAATCTTATTTACTATTGCATAAAAACAAAATTAAAATTTAACTTTCCAAGTTTTTTTTTATTCACTTATATTTTCTTATTTTGCTTTCCATTTTAACACTGACTGAGAAGCCATGTTCGCTTGTCCAGTCTTATGTACTTTTCTATAAAAGACATTGTATCAAATCATCCAAAAGGGAAAGGAAAGACAAAAAGTCAATAAAACCCCAACAAAAACACTCTCCCACCTTCTAAGACTGTGAGAAAGGGTTACTTGAACAGCAGATTTGAGAGCACAGAGACAGCACAGAACTTCTCCACATTAAAAGAACAATAGTCCCCCCTTAAACTGTAATATCCATCGCATCGGTTTGCAAAAGTAACAGAAACAGCAACTGATAAATTTGTAATGGTCTTCTGAAGGTCTGCACCAGTCATAGTCAGTCATATGCAGAAACAAAACATTTGTAAGTTTGACAGCTCCTTATTAAAAGTAGAACGGCATTACTGACAAAGGAGATAATCAACAGAAACTCTCCATTTTCCTCTAGCTACAATCTCTCTCCCAGGACATGTAGCCAACTGAGCACTGCTGGCCAACACAGTGTTTTCTGCTCTTCTGTTTTCCACGTAATTTCACTCCCAATTTGAATCATGCCCCTGGTACATGGTGCCACTGCCCTAGCAATTAACCAGTTTGCAAGTGTTAAGATGGTATTGGTTCATCACCAGTTCAGACTGAAATTAGAGGGCGACACCAGCCACCAGACACTGAATAGCTAAAAGTTCACATATTCTGCACGTACGATAAGATACTGAAGTTGAAAATCTGCATGACCACAATGCAGAAATATCATTAAGGTGAATTTTCATACTTGCCTGTTTACGAGATCTCATTGCTGCCTCTTCTAGTGTTTCAGCAGCTTCAAATTTGCCCTGTCGTCTGTAAAGTGCCCCAAGGTTCTTTAAGGTAGTTGTTACTGTTGGACTATTTGAAGAAGAAAAAAAAAAAGTGTGTGTATATATATATACACACACACATTACACTCTTCTCAATTCACAAACTAATAAAAACTTTAATATAGTATTTATCATATTTTTTGTAATTATTTAATAAGTCTCTCTTGAAATATAATATACTGTACTTCACGTACATGGAAAAAACGGAACCCCTTTCAATGTGCATTAATGACTAATCACGCTATTAGTCAACAGCCCTGAAACTGCAAGTTAGTAACTAGTCTCTAGATCTACTCAAGAGAAAACTGAAGTGCTATATCCTTGTGTTTCTCAGATGCATCTCAAGGTGAAAAGTTAGCTCAATCTGAGTGTGTCCAACTGAATAATTGTGAAGCTTCCAGAAAATATGCCTACTCATACATACAGTGACCATTACTATAGCATGTGTTAGTCACAAATTACCAGTTCCTTTCATCAGCTTTTACTTAGTACCTATTTGCAGTTTCTATGCATTCAAACTACGCTTGAACAAGAAAAAAGTTGCACATTCCATTAACAAGTCTCACACTCCAACAAGACGTTTTTGTTTCAATGACACAATGAGAATTAGCTCAGTCACAGTATTGTTGCTTGAAGTTTTGCTCTAGTAACAGCAGAGAAAAGATTTCCTCATGCATTAGAATGAACTAGTACATGAAAAACAAACCAACAAAATGTATTGCACCCAGAGTTCAGGATGGAGAAAAAAGAGCAGGTTTCAACAGTACAAAGGTTCTGTTCCTTATTAAATACAAGAATTCAAACACTGAAGAAACAAAAAACCCTCACTGAACATTATCAGTACTAGGTGCAGGTTTTTTCTTATGTTGTACCACCRGCATGTTAAAAAAAAAGGCAGTTAAGGAACAAAATTAAAGCAAACAAAACAATATTTCACCAAGTATAATCCAAACTGAAGTCCTTGTTTCTCTTCTTCCATTTTAAGGTACACATTTTCATCCACACAAAACTATATTCTTTAGAAACTCAARTAACGCTGAATTGTGGCAGTTTAACTTTGTTTCTTGTGCCAGCTAGAAAACTCAAGGCTCAGTTATTTGCAGAGTCTCCTTTTTGCTTCTGGCCCTCTCTAGAGGTCTTGCTGGGGCAGGGAGAGCACGTATGCCAACCAACAGTATAAAAAGAAAGAAAAGTGACCTATGTTTCCACGTGAAGGACGGCCAAGAACACAAGTGGTGAATTTTTATGTCACTTACTACATCTAACCAGCCTAGATTAAAAGCAGCCCCGGGACTTTAAAACTGCTACTGTGTTCCTGAAACCCAGTCTTGGGGCCTGAATTTTTAATACTATAGTTTTTATAGTCCTAAGCAAGCAGCTGGTTTGGTTTCATTTTTAAACATGCTTTAATCTGACATTTCTGGATACTGGGTATTGCCACATTGTTTGTCCTGTAAAAAAATTACCCACCTGTCAACTTTGCAAGCTTTGTACCAGCCACCATATTCTCCAAAAGATGTGCCATCTTTTTGCTTTCCCTAAAACAAAAGTAACATCGAAGAAAAATAACTGATTTGTAACTTAGATAGTAAAAGCTCCAGAAAAGATTTATGACAATGGCCTTACTTTGCATTCTTCCCTCTCTTCCGCATGCATCCAAATAGGCTTATTTTCATCTGGTGAAACAGAAGAAAATATTTTATAGAAGTACAAAACTACAAAGTATTCATTGTTTGATTTTCACCCTTCTGAAATGAAGTTGTGAACCAGAGAATTATACTATTACCACCACAAAAAAACCTTATTGTCCATACTACAAGCAGCAGATAAATAAAACATGTACCTCTTCTTTTATAGTTTTACAATTCTGTCTTTTTTTCTTATCTGAACTTAGAAACAGTTACTTCTGAGAAGGTCTGAAGTCAGTATATGCTGCCATCGATTTGTCATGTGCCTAGTTCTGTGCTAGAAAACACGCATTTATTTCTTTTATAGTAACAACTGCTTTGACATCTACTAAGTGGTGCATATGCTACTGTCATGGAATGCAATGAAAATTCTTCACTGTGATTTATAGTTGATAAAATGCATTTGACTTCAATGTACAGTGTAATTCACAATTTAAGGGTATTTTCCCCATTCTTTAAATGTATTAACGGAGGACTTACATTAACAATGTATTTATTATATCATTAAAAATCCTGCACTGACTTTTTCCTGTGACTGGAAAGCAACATACATTTTTCTGCCTCTATAAAAATACCAAAACTGGGTTTGGTTGGGCAAAAGATAAATTATGCCAGAAATACAATCCATAAAACATAAACCTACCAAGTCTACCTCATGTGAGAAAAATTCTCCTTTTGAATCAAATGTTACTGCTGTATCTAAATGCTTTCTTATGATGAATGTACTTCAACGCATCTATAATCTCACTTTTTAAGGCTACCTCAAGCAGACAACAATTTTAATCAGGATACAATTAACTTCCTGCAGATTTTATTTCATAACTACTACAAAAATGAAACATACATTCAAATCTAGGGAATACGTTTCTTACCATCTACAGAGCCAAATTCCCGTTCGTGAGCGCGAGTAAGAATCTCTTTGTATAAAGTCTCCGCTTGCTTAAATTTGCCCTGTTTTAGATAGCAGGATGCCTGAAAACAGAACACCCCCCAAAAGATGTATCAGCACACTGTTTTATTTAGCTTGATAAATAATAAATACAATACATGCTGAATAAAGGCGTATTTCAACTCATCAGAAAATTTTACTTTTTCTTAAATTTACTTTATAAAAGGCTTACCAGGTTATTCTTTGTTTTCGCAACATTTGGATCATCTGGGCCCAGCTTAGTTTGGTAAATCTCCAGTGCCCTCTGATAGTAGTATTCAACCTCCTCATATTTACCCTGGTTCTGGCATAGTAAAGCCAAGTTATTTAATTGTTTGGCAACATCAGGGTGATCTTTCCCCAGAACCTGAAAATGAAATACCTTGTATTAAAACATTCTCCAATCATCATATCAGGGTTTAGAAATGCATCATTTAGAAACACCCCGTTAGTTTTTATTCCTCATCAATTCAACATGAGGATGACAAAAGCAAAATTTGCATTTGAAAGATATGAAAACTACTCAATTCTATTCCAAACTGAGAATGCTGCAGAACAATTCATAACAGGAATAATATAAGTAGTATAATAACATTACATGCAGCGTATTATACAAAAAAGCCTGAAGATGCAGGCATTCAGTCTCATGGACTAGAATAAATATCCATATAGTCATAGAATAATCAACTTAAAAATTTTAATGATGTTTCGTTTTTAATTCCAATGCTCTTGTCAAATCAAAGATTACTTAACTATCAAAGGGGAAAGAAAAAGGTAAAGAAGGTTAACTACAAAATACAGAACTTAGAATATAACCAGCATGCTCCAACAGCTCTGTAGGACTACTGGAATTTACTACTGTTTTGAATTTCAGACACCGCTAACTACTAGGGCTTTGCTAACTCTGTGGTTTATTTGGCAGATCTACCCAACCGAAACATAAAAAAAGTAGAAGTGTTTTAACTTTGCCCCCTCCCTCAAAAAAATCCATTCAAAAGGTGCTGTATTCTTTTACTCATACCTTTTCTCTGATTTCCAGAGCTCGCTTACACAATGGTTCAGCTTCTTTGTACTTTCCCCGTTTACCATAAAGTACTGCAAGATTGTTTAGAGTTGCTGCCACCTGTCAACAGTAGAGAAATATTAATTACACTGGAATTTGCTGATACAAATATCTGACAAATCAACACATCTGCAATGCATTGATGTTTTCAAATTTTCCATGCACAGGGTAGACCTCTTGAAATTTGCAAATGAAGAAATAATTATTATTGAATGCATACATACACAAACAAGGAAAGGAAAAAACCGAAATCATGAACTACTTTTGCTTCATTTGTGGAAATGTCATTTAGTGCATACATTTTCTTCATACATTCTTCTCTTACAAAGTTACCTCTCACATCTATACTCAGAGCTGCCCTGCTTCACAGAGGCTACATGAAGTATCACATTAATTTTAAACACCAAGTACAAAAGCTTGATTTATGTTTCATTTAAAAGCAGCAGTAAAACAAATCAGAAGTACACCTTCAATCTGAGTATAATAATGTGATTTCAGTAAGCAAATTAAAATCTTTCTTCCCAAATTAATTTCCCATAGAAAATCCATGCAATCCGAAATCAAGTATGTGCAAGTCATTTGTGGTGAAACACTATTGAATATAATGCTCAAAAGGTACATTAAATATTCAAGAGAAAACAAAGAATGTTACATTGTGGCCTCCTACCTGTACTGTTTAGAGATAAGCCAGGTCTTAAAAACTTTCCTGTTGAGTTTAATATTAGAATGAGTTGAAAAAAATTCAGTGAAAAACACAACTAAGAATATGATATTGCATGTATACAAACCGCTGGATGATCTTTGCCCAAAGTCTTTTCACGGATAGCCAAGGCATCATTCAGGAGATTTGCTGCATCTTTGTATTTGTTCTGGTCTCTAAAATTTTAAAGAGTCATAATTAATACTGGGGATTCAGAAAAGAAAGTCATAAAAATGAAGCTGACTTCAGTACTGGCCTAAAGATGCTAGTACAAAAGAAGAGCAATTGAGAATATATTCAGAAATCAGGAAGTAAAAACCTGAAGCCTGTAACTGTAAAGTAGTTTGCTGGTTGAGGACTAGCACATACTATATTTACACTGCTGTCCAATTTATACCTCTAGATTATCTGTAAGTGGGTAATCAAGACATGCCCCCTCAGTAGACAAAAAAAAAAAAACCTCAAAACCAAAGAATCAAAACCAGCTTCACTCCCAAAACAAAGACACAGGCAAAAATGCAGCAACTTGTTTGACTTTTAAGTATAGGGAGACATATAAATACTGCAGGACCCTCTTGAGGGTTTTAATAAGAAACAGGGAATGGAAAATAATACAAATGTTAGTCTGAACATTAACAGGTTGTAGCCAAATATTAACTATTTATTTAATTGATATTTATCTATGTCAGTATACAAACCTGTAAACCAAAGCAAGTATGTTCAACATAGTGGCAACATCAGGATGATCATGACCTGAAGTCTTCTCCAGATCTTCAAGAGCTTGTTTACAGAGAGGTACAGCAACTTCATATCTACCTTGGGAAGCGTACTGAATAACAAGATTATGAAGGGTCCTTAATCTTGCTGGAATTTCATAGCCACCTTGCTGGGCAGCAGCTGCTGCACTGCTATGCTGCTGTTGAACTGAAAGAAATCCGCAAGATTTCAAGTTGTTTAAAACATGACTGTAACCAAAACATCTAACATTACTGCTCAATGACACAAAATGAGACTCACTGAATTTTATTTCTTCATAGTATTAGAACATACTTCACAGCAGTCATGCTGTCTTGAACAGTGACGGTGAAAATATGACCATTTTATTCTTCATACTCTGCCCAGTATTGTATTAATATTATTTTACACTTCTATTAGCTCAAAGGGCCAAATGTAATAAACCAACGGAGAAGTTAGGAAACTATTTCAGCTCAGCAAATCATTAACAATTCCCAAGATTATATCATAATTTTGCACTTACAAATATCAATGTTTCCCTAATGGAAAGGAAAATTAACATAGACAAGCCAAACACCTGCAGAAAAGCTCAAACAATTTGCCCTTCTTCCTTTATTCTCCGTCTCTAAACATACAAATTTTTTTTGTTACCCTTTTTTTGCTATACCAAGGAATACTTAAGGCTGGCACATAAAGGATTAAAACACCTTGGATGCCACTAATAACAGTTGCAAGAAACAAAAGGCACTGAGTCATCAAAGCCAGTGTCAACCTTTAGGTTTTACTTACTAACTCTCAGGGTTAGCCACTTATTTTCCAGTAGCTCCTAACCTTTGGTTGTTGCAACCCCCACCCTCCCACTCCCCCCAGAAATCTACTACCCTTTTCTCCTCACCTGGAAGATTTCTGGGAAGATTGAGAAAAATTACCTCTTACTCATTTTCATTAAATTCTAGACAACACACAGGGTAAGGGCTCCAGCTGTGAGCCTGACTTTCTTCTCTCCTTTCTATTAAGCAATAAAAACTCTCAAAGCAAGTGGGAGCCTTTTTGTGTCAGTGGAATCATACAGTTCCAAGCCTACATCCACAATTCACTGCCTACCAAAGCACTGAAACATTTCAGTATTTTTCCTGGAGGTCAAGGAAATTACTGGAATGTCAACTTTGTCTTCTGTAAAGCAAAATAAGGTAGATTGACTACACAGGTATATAGACAGTTTTGCCATTCAATTTTCCTACTACAAAATTCTAGGGAAGGAAGGATGAGCTCAAGATGGAGTTCATAGTCAACACTAACCTATTCTAAACTCTTCAAGTCCTCCTTCCATTGCTGGCTATGGATAGCATCACCACGCTATCAAGCATGCAGTGTATCTTGTGTACATGCCCATAAAGGAAATTCAAAACTCTGCTGATTACAAAGGTGGGACCCTTCAGACATTTTTTCTGAAGTCATTTGTCTACTAAGAACCATTATACTACTAGCACACTGCATATACACTACAATATCAATACATTATATAGTATCAGCTTTACACCCATATGAAAAACACATTTCACTAAGCAAGCCTTATATATTAATGGCTTCTTTCAACCACACTACCATACCCCTACCTCAAACTTCACTGCATATTCATCAGTCCTTCTGACCTGAAGACAATACTTCTAGAATGAGTAGTAAAACTAAGGAAGACAACCTTAGCAAAGAACAAAAGATTATGAGAAAGACTTCATACTGAAACCTGCCCCAAAATGTTCAATCAGATCATTAAAAAGGTCATTAACAGAATTCACCATCTGGGCAGACCATCAAAAAGGTTCAATGTTTCAGAATCTGCCACAGTCCCTTGGTACAAACCTTTTCCATTCTGAGGCCCACAGGAAAGACTGTGGGACCAACTTTGTACTGAAGTCAGTCCCAAGAACTTCACAACAGCTAGTAAACCCTCTTTGAAAAACTAAGCCCCAGTTCTATACATATCGATGTACAGAATGTGTATCAATGACTGGTTTCCTTATTCTAGCAGAGGCATTCACCACTCCGCTGTGTCCCAGAGGACCCCAAGCATGGATCCATTTTTGTAAAGAGCATCTTTATATTCTGCATTGCAGAAATACACTAACATTGTAATTTGAAGTGCACTTACTTCCTTGTCCTTGGTCGTCTTCATCATTGGGAAATAAGTCATCCAAAGGYTCTTTGGTGGAATCCGTATCTTTATCCTCCTATAGAACAACCCCAAACCCAAACAAATTGTTACACTTAAATCTAAAGCATAAAGGGACAGTCCATTTAATCAGCAACGTTAAAGGAAAACCCCACATCCAGAATTTAGGAATTGCCAAGAATAACGTTTCTCATAGAAGTTTTATGAAGGTCTTATGTTCAAATGTATTTACATACTCTGTCCCGAAACAATACAGGACACCTTCAGAAGAGCCAGGAATAGAAATCAGGTCTCCTAGATTTCAGTCTCAATTTAAGCACACAAGAACACATTTGCTATTCTTACAGAGACATTATACCTAATGAAAGTACCCAGTGAGGAGAGAGCGCTACTGAATACAGAATTGTCCACTGTACTTTTTTAGTCATAAACGCAGTCACAGATGCGCAAGGGAGAAGGAGATTCATCTCCTGAAGGAGAATAAAGTTGCACCGGCAACTTTAATTCTGTCACCTCAATTTCTGAGTACTCAACTTCTGCACAAATAATAGATTTTGCAGTTGTGATCTGTAAAGTTCAAAAAGAA
This sequence comes from Phoebastria nigripes, assembly GCA_035582835.1. Classification (NCBI taxonomy): domain Eukaryota; kingdom Metazoa; phylum Chordata; class Aves; order Procellariiformes; family Diomedeidae; genus Phoebastria; species Phoebastria nigripes. The sequence goes on from JAYKAV010002866.1 coordinate 266,442, forward strand.
AAAAAACACTTGGAAGGAAGTTCATCTCCAATAGTCTCCAACTGGAACCATATTAATTTCTGCACAATTCATCAGTGTATATTGATTTTAAGCCTCCAAAGATCATTCTAAATCCCACAATCATGTAAAATAAAGAAACAGATCATCCCTCAATCCTGTTTCTTAAATGTAGAGTCTACACAATATAAATAGTTGAAGCTCTCAGAAATGTTAATCTCAGTAAGGAGAAAACCCAGGAGCAGAACACATTCCTATTTTTCTGGCTCTCCATCCAACACCTTTTTCCACAGATGAGAAAAAAGCAACTGCTGCTGCTGGCATTCAAGTTCAATGGTGGCAAAGTGGGTGCTCTGCAAAAACAGCAGATTGATGGGACTAGATCTCAGATGGGAAGTTCCTAATTTTAAGTGTGCCGATTCCAACCTCATACTGAGTACATACAATTGACTATTTTCAAAGGCTAACAACAGAGACTGTCCAGATGGTTAGTGAAACCATAAAGATGGTTTGCTTACTTTGACCCTGTTTGCCAATTAAACTTCAAATAATGGTGCTATTTAGGCCGTCTTCAGATTACTGTTCAACAGTTAGCACATCAAAATCCCAATATTCCCTCCTCCTGCCCCTTTTCTAAACAGGCTTCACTGGCAGTATTCAGCTATAAATACCAACTCATGAAATAGCACTGAAAAGTTCCACGTGCAACTGACCAAAACAACTCTCACTACTCACAATGTGTTAAAAAGGATTTAGTCAAGCAGTCAGTTAAGCATGACTAAAATGCATACATTTTCAACCATTATGTTGCTGAAATAATTGGTTATGAAAAACTGTTCTGAGACACAGCTGAGAAGGTCTGAACACACAAAATGAGATATTTCTCTACAGTGCCATCGAACTTAAGAAAACAAAATAAACGGATAACAAGAAGGGCAAATAATTCAGAAGTCTTTTTAAGTGATAAGTTACTTCTGTAAATTAAAATTTTATCCATTTTCTCTCTGAATCTAAGAATATGTAACACAATGGGCTAGCTAAACATGATTGAAAATGTGCAGATGATCACAATGTCTGGCAGAAGGTCATGAAAGGGGATTCAATAACATCCTATCCTAGCGTAAATTCTCAACAGATATAAGAGCTACACACTGATTTCACTACATGAAAATTAAATATTTTTCTTGCAGTCAAAATAAGCCAAGTCTGCTATGTACTTAGAACCTCTAATAGCTTACATTTCCCACTTATTTTAACTGCTGAATTTAGAGAAGGAAATTTTTGACTTGAAGTTCAGTTCTTCATTTTTTTTAAGCTAATATGATACTAAGTAAGTATTTACGGATTTTGACCCTCATATGTATTTTATCATCTACAGACAGTAAAACATTTACTCTCTTAAAATAAGAATGAACTGAACTCTCAGAATCTTTCTGCAAACTATGTGACACTGGTACAAGGTAAGCATTTTAATGACAAGTTCATGTTAGAGACATAAAAAGCTTATATCTGTCATTTCTTGGTAACTAGGCAGATTACAACAYATATGTAAATGTAAGGTGCTTTTTACTATACAGCTACTTACTGATGGTGAAATATCATCGTCGTATTTTTTTAATTGATTCATGAATTCTAGATGTTTCTTCTCTTCTTCCAGTTGAGCCACAGATTGCTCACTTTTCTGTAGTTTCTGTTGTGTATTGGCTAGTTCATCCCGTAGCCACTGATTTTCCTGGCATAGCCGGCGAACCTGAGCACGCAATTTTTGCTTCTCCGATTCCACTGCATTTAAGTGATTTGACAAGGCCATCATTACCTAAAAAGCAGAAGGTGTCACATGACATACTTCCCCTAGAATGCAGTTCTCTATTTAACATAAAAGCCTTTTATTATTTAAAACCTATGTCAGCTGTGACATCTGGTAAACATTCAGATTTCTCTTTATATATCTGGTTCGCACTTTTCCTCTGAACTTTTTTACCATTTGTTCAGCCAGAATTAACCTAGAGGAACTCCTTACTAATGTTTGTTTTCCACGATGCTATCAGAAGTCAAGTTGTTTTAGAATTCCCTGAAGATTACATATAATCTTAAAATACATGAAAAATTTGAACTAGGATTTAGATTACTGAAATGGAAATCCTTGTTCCACTAACATGAAATGGAGCAGTAATACTTTTAACTTGAAGGATCACAAAAATAACGTAAGAACTAACACAGAATTCTAATTTAGCAGCTTTCAGACAGAAAAGGATTCATATACATGCTTACAGTTCATAAGGATGAACACCTCAGCATAACGATAATACTTCAAAGAGACARTTATCCTACTGGGATCTAAATGTGCAACTGAACACACAATTCATATAAGCACTTTATATATACATATCATAAGCTTGACATTCAGATGTGCAGACATTCAATGTGTTTGAACAGTCACATTAAGGACAAAAAAAACAGAAGAGCCATAAAAGCAGTCTACTTGGATTTTTTTTTTTTCCCTAAGCAAAGTTAAATGAAAAAGGAGCTTGTTAAGTGAAAGCCAACCAGTACATACAGAAGATACTCTCCCTTTACTGTTTATGTAATATCCCACTGATACACGTAGAACAGCTGATAGCAATCCCAGGAAGCACACCTTGTAAGAATAGGCAACTGGTGATAATAAAAATCTTCTTTTAGATGAGTTTGACATGCCCAAGTTGTTACTATTTCAACTCCTCAATTTCATGTTTCTTTAAAAAAAGTTACTTCGAAGTGTTTTTAAACGAAATATTTCATGTGAAACAGACGGTGTCCTTAGCTGAAATTTCAGGTTTCAAAAAAAAAAATACATCAAGCCTTTAGAAACTACTTTTTCCTATAAAGGTTAAGATAAAACTCCAGGTATAATTTCCTAATACCAGTCCAAATCTCCAGACTTCAGCACCTACCTATTTACATATTTAAAATTGTTAATAATTTAAACTACTTGGCCTATTCAAACAGTGGCATTTTTAACATCAGAAAGTATATTTAGTGAAGTTGTGATAATAGGGTCAACATACTCAAACAACATTCTAGAAGCTGCAAAGGCAAACTAAARTCCTTTGTAATCTGACTCTCTAGAATTAACTGAAAGAAAAGTTTGATTATTTCTTCAGCAAAGTCAGTTTCATTTTCATGGAAATAACACATGTCATCAGACCTACCTCCACGTCACAAAAATATCTATAAAATATTTCCTATCTTAATTTAAATACTGCAAATCAAAAAAAATACTACATTGTTGCAACCCAAAGCGTGCAGGGAGAGTAGGCTTATCAGGTCTGAGAGTAGTYGTCTCAAGTGTAATTGCTTTCCTCACAAAGGCAGTAAATGCAGACTTCTTGGCTCCTCGCCACCACAGTTCACAAAACACCCATGTGGGGCAAAGGCAGCAATAGCATCTGCAACTGAGGCTGCTGAAACCGACAGAGCCAAGAATCAGAACTAACTTTTTGGAGTCCCAATACCATATCAATGTTAGGAAAGAGAAGCTACTCACTCACTCACAGATCTTCTACAAACACCTATTAAAGGTAACTMAACTATTGCAATTTTATTCCGTATATCTTCTAGTATTTTCTTCCAATACAAGGGATCAAAGCTTGTACAGTATACTAAGGCCTGACAGTCTGCACCATAATGTCCAAGGGTTCTACATTCCCATGTCTGGTAACCCGTATTTGTTCACTCTCTCAGGCCTCAATTTACCACGATCCAATGCACACAACTTCCAGATCACCGAATAATAATAGCTCGATCCAGATGAGAAGACCGAGCACAGTTATAGACCAATATAAAGCCTATTAATATAAAGCTAGCTCATTAGCATTTTCAACTCATTTGCAAACACTCTGCCATTTTATACTGATGACTGTGTCACATCACATCATTTCAGGTTTTTGACCTAGTATAAAATACCCTAAAGCTGGACYGTAAATATAGTCCTGACATCCTGACTAAACATGCATCTTCTCACTCACCTTCTGCAGACGATACCTTCATTGACTAAGATAGTTCACAGAAATTAGCTCAGAGTCCTTTCTTTAACGCATCAGTGAATATTGTTCAGATTCTGTACTCGATTCTTAACCTTTAAAACATTTCTAGATTCAATTTTGGTTTAGTAAAATGTTCAATAAACATTAGAGATTCTTAAGCTCCACGAGTATCRTGAGCTACTATAAAGAATCTCAGAATCAAGGGAATAAAAATATGAATTTAAGGTTACGGCAGAGCTCAAAGGTTGGAGCAAATTCATTTATTTGTGAGACCTCCCTATGCAATAATTTAGAGTTAAAATGCCAATGCTCAGTTCTTGAGCTGCTCAAACATTACCTGTCTAATTCTGTGGAAAAGTCTAAACAGAAGATAGTAACTGTCTCACTGAAGTACAGAGGAGCTCAGTTTTGAGCTTCCGTGCTTTAATACTGAATGCATAATTAGTTCTGTTAACACAGCAAGACAGCCAGTATCTACCTCTATTAAGTACAACAGTCTTTTTCCTTAACATACAATAACAACATAAATGTCCCAGCACATTGCTAATATTCAATAAGGCAAATGTAAGTCCTTCAAAACTGATCTCTGTTTACTTCAAAATTTCACATTATAGGCCAAATAATGATTTTTAACACCAAAAACTCATTCAAAGTCTGAAATGCTTTATTTCTCTCCAATTTTACCTGTGCTTCGCTAAGGCCAAGCTCCAGCATTTCCAGTGACTTCCGAATCATGTTTGATTTTTCTTCAACCAGATTAGTTTCATCATCTTTCTTCAAACATTTCAGTGTTTCAAGTAAGCTCTGTAAAATTGAATTGTGTTCATTCTTCAGTGCCTCTAGTCCATTAATCACTTGCTTAGTTTTGGCAATGATTTCATCTTGAGTGAGCTTCTCCAACTTCTCTTCCTTTAAATACACCATTGTGGACATGTTTTCATACATTCTGAAATGGAAGAGTACACTAGTTAACCCAGAAGTAAAAATAAAATAAGCAATTCTCTATAACTGAATAAAGCTTTCCTTTAAGAAGTCATTAAAACATAAGAATTTGAAATGTATATACAGAATGTAATGATGTTTTTGCACGACTTTTACAGCGTTTTAAGTCCTGGGTTTGAACAGTGTTTCAAGTTTTCCAGCTTCTATTTCCAGAGTTAATATTAGCACTAATTCATAAGCCAAACAACAAATGAAAATAAAATCTGTATTACAATATGGTAGAAGAATTTCTAACGAGCACTGAAGAATCAGGCTGCATCTCCAGGATGTGCAAAAGCAAACAAAGTAACTGGTGTACAAAAGATATACTATAATATAGTTCCAGATGCCACTGATCTACAACTATCTTTACAAATATCCACAAACTAGAGCTTGAGGAATTTGAAGAAATACCATCCAACCCTCTAAAAGGGTTGATCAATCAGTCAATCATGAGAAAAATCATCCTTTTCCAGTAAAGGAAACACCATCTTCATCCTTTTCCAAGGGCTACAAAAGCTATTATCGCTACATATTTTGAAAATAACTGGCCCCTAAGATTACTTTACATTCATTACTGTAACTCTACAGTTACATATAGACATTCAATTGTCTACAGGTCTAGATGCAGCTGTTTTGATGAAGTTGCAACAGCTGTCTCATGCTGGAAAAAATGGTTTGTGTAACACAACCCTTGCAAGAAACATTTCACTGTGCTATTTTGTCAGTACCTCATGCGCTACATGAAGGTTAGCACATTTCTGGATGTTTGTAAACACCTCTACCAAATGCAAATGAATACTCAAAAAAGTTTAGAAACTCAGGTAACTTTATATATGCTGTTACTGAAGTGACAAGTAGAACAATGTAAAAATACAAACAGAAGACACAGAAATCACTTGATCCTTTTTAAATGTCACCAGAAAAATGTTCTATAATGAAAATAAAGAATTGAGGAATTTATACTTAAGATATTTACATCTTCGAGTGTACCAGGAAGTATAAATTAGAATAAAGTAGGAAAGATTTTTCAAAAGCAATAAATTATCACATCTATATGAAGACACTTGGGGAAACTTTGATAAACTAACATTTAAAATGAATTAGCTAAACTGTATTAAAACTTTGTACAGAAACAAGTCTAGTTTTAAAAGAAAGCCCAAAAAAATTACAACCACTTAAATCTTGAATAAGAGTGCTATAAGGAACATGCATATATGCACCACTTCCTGACAACGGCCAAAGGATGTGCTCTTATGCTCTTGTATTACCTTAAAAAAAAAAAAAAAAAAAAAAAAAAAAAAAAAAAAAAAAAAAAAAAAGGAAAGAAAAGGAAAAAAGAGGTTGCTCTTTCTGTTTATATACACTCAGATTACTCTCTCTGTTATGATCTCCTGCAACACGATATGTAACAGGCATACCCATTTGTCACAGAAGAGCTGTATGCTACACTGGTTTATTTTGTAATAATCTGTTGTCTGAAAACACAGATAATTTGGGGATGCAGTGAATTTGGTTTTACCACAGTTTAATACAAGAACTTCATATTTACAAATATATGTAATACAGAGCGTATACATCTGTATAAAATATCTAATCTAGCATGGCATAAGAAATCAACTCACCAAAACCTGATGAGCAGAATGACATTTACACATTTCCCATTTATAACCTGAGAACTATTACCCAGAATGCTTAAATGACATTTTTAAAGCACATACTCTCTAAAATTGTGTATAAAAATGAACTGCAATTTAAGGTAAGTCAAATTTGTAAATGAATGCTTCTAACATGCAGTCATATATGAAATTGTTATGGATTATGCTAACTTCAGCATACAGCTCAACCCTAATTATCATCGGCATGCCTTCACGCCTTCAATTAACAATTTCCATCCTGAATGCAAAGAACTGAACCTTTGATCATAAGGAAATAAAAACAGCAGAGGATATCTAATGAATAGGGACTTCCATTTTGTATTAGAGAAGTTTGAGAAACACGATTTTTAAATACCTAGTTTTTTTCTACAACATTCCTAAGTAAGTATGTGATCATTTGTCTGTCTTATGTGCACAGTGGTAGCAATTCCTTCTGCGTGTTTCAATATTTTGTAGTCATTCTACACCAAAGATGGAAGGCAGGTGTGTGCATATATGTATGTAATGCAGGTATAGATCTTGTTTAAAAAAAATTGCACATTTTAACCACCACAGTAGAAGTTAAATGAATTCTAGGTGATGAATACAGATAAATTAACAGCCATTCACTGTTACAAACAGAATACACAAAACCAAGAAAGTAATACCAAAAACTACATTAGGCCTTGCAATGGTCATGCCTTCATGCAAAAAGAATAAAGTAGCCTGGGAAGTACCTATCTGACATACGAAATCCAGCCAAAAGACACATCTGTGTGCACAATTACATCTAAGGTGTGAAATGGACACTAATTTGTCACTATAAGGAAAAAAGGTTGTCAGATCATAGATAGAATCAGGCACACAGCTCTGAATACACTGAAGTTGCAACTAATGAAGGCTAAGCCAGCACAGAAGCTTTTGAAGAAAGGAAAAGCAGGTTTAAACCCAATGGGGCAAAACCACACTTAAAGCCCATCACAACAGTAGACCTGCTTTACAAATACATGCTTCTTGTCTCAATCCAGTGTGCCAGATTTTTAAGCCACCTCATTCTAAACCAATGTGGCTGTAAGCTTTCACTGCCTCAGAGCTACCAGTACAAGCAACTGTACTGGAGCTGGTGTCAAGTCAAAAGCTACCTCAAGACACAGATTGATTTGAAGGTCCACACAGCCAGGGAGAGGGATTCTCAAGTCTCCTCTAGTGAAAATTGTTAGAATCCTAATCTCTCCCACTGACAGGAAAGGAATGAATCTTTCTGCATAGGTTTCATAGGGTGTCTGTTTAACTGATCTCTGTATAAAAAACTACAGAAAATTTGGGACAATATTGTTCATAGTTTTACAGATTGTGCTTGGGAGAATAATTTAGAAAACGGGAGGATAACAAACATGTAATTTATCATGCTGTCAGAACTGATTCTTTGTAGGAGTAAGATTAATAAATACATACGTAATATCTTTTAAGAGTAGCATGGAGGTGTGGTGCTATTTCCATTATCTTTTAGAAATATATTTTACAAAAGGGCATTACCTATTCATCAAACAAGACCATATTTGAATACATAATCATACAATTAGTTTTGCATACCCTGAGGCACCAAAGCCCATAAAGGAAGCAAGAAAGTTAAGTTTGTATGCAAGAAGTAGACATGCATGTATAGAGAGGAAAAGAGACAAAACCTACCATGCCTTTCTATTACCGCTTTTCAAAAATGTTATTCTTTCTTCCTCTATTTTTTCCCTACAGAAAAAAAACAGGGCACAGTGAAAGGCTTCTTAAACTCCTGTCAGTTTTATCCTGTATACAGTCCACTGCACTGCAAATTTTACCTGTTATTGGACAGGAATTCTAGATTCAAATTCTAATTTTTAATTCAGTATACAATTGAAACAAAACAAAAATTTAAGATGCACAGAGGTTTAGTTGGAAAACAGAATTTTGGACAAGGGAAAAAAATATGCAACGCGGCCAGAGTTATAGACTAGCCAGCTGGCTTAAGCAATTTACATATTGTATTAAAATATGTGCCTGTGTAGATCTTGAGTATTACCTTCCTGGTTTATTTACCACAACATAGACTATGCTGAAGTACAAAAGCCACTTAACACTTTCCAACACTTAAAAAAATGAAGCAATTTTCTTCAAACGCACAAAAATTCATGAACTTGGACAGATCAACATAAAAAGCCCTACAATGACACCTACTAAAGAGGTTTTTGCAGAATTTTGTAACATGAACTCCAAAGAAATGGATTGAGAATAGCAAGAATCTGAACCCAAGAAAGCATAAAGAAAACAGAGGCAAGCCTACTGTCTTTCAGTCATGTAACTGCTGGGATAATCTCATCATATACAAACGACTTAAGTGGCTGTATCTTTAATCAGTTTAAGTATTTTGTTATTCATAAAACTTTCAAACCAATTGCACTAGTAATGCTGACATCACAATTTGTGCCTAAATTCTCCTAAGGACATACACACATCAGAGCTGGTTACTCGAGCTCTTCAACTCATATTTAAGGATCTCTTAAACATAAATAGCTTTTCCTACTCAGCTACTTTAAAAAAATAGTGTCATTTCCCTGCAGATCACCTCAAAGAATTCTTGAGCCAAAACACATAATCATATGAATCCTTCTTTGCGTAGGAAAAGTTATCAAGGAAGAATATTTTTATAAGAAACCCACAAGATTTTTTTTTTCCTTGAAGAAAGATTAGCATGGGTCCTAAAGACAAATAAATAAACAAATAAAACAGTTCTAATTTTTTTATTTTTATTTCCTTGTTATGTATCCCTAAGAATTCCCTTTCTCAGTATTGATTTTTTTCATTATTTAATAGTCAGGTTTCAAGTACTAAAAGCTTGGAAGATGAATTTTTAATGTATCTAGTGTCTGATCATTACTGTTTTAAAATACAATTTAAAATACAATAAAAAAAAACAAAACAAAGTCTGTAAACTGCTGTGACAAGTCAAATTCTCCCTAAACTTTTTCCTCTGAATATACAGATAGCAGGCAGGATAGCTGAAAATTATGGAATGATGTGGCTGCACACAAGAAAGAGTAAATCATCTTCCTAACAGTAAAAGCTTCTACAAGATTGGCTCAAGCCATACCTACGGGCCCTGTCATCTATAAGCACTGCAAATTCCACAAAGATATAGTATGTACTAATTTGAGCTTTTTGTATGTCCAATATGTACCTATCAGTTCACTGTTTCATAACAATAATCAGTCTATTCAGGGCTTTTAACCCTAATTTCACTCTTAGTTTCTCCTTAATTAAAYGGCAAGGCTCAGCATCCTACATCTGGCATGCATTTGTTTCATTTTGTATTAGCTACAAATTACAAGTCATTAATTCCCTGCTCAGACCAAGAACACATCTTATTACACCATGGAACGCACCATCTTGAAATACTACGAGCTGCTTTAACTGCTAATCTTGATAATGTGGAAAACTGCCTTCTCAAACAATCCTCAAAATATCACAAGCCTTCCAAGCACAAAAAGAAAATCACCAACAAAGGCAAGAGATGAAAAACAGTCTGCCGAGGGACACGAGTAGTATGTCAAACACTACATTAACTGCACCCCTTCCTAACAAGGCAGCTCAGCAACACATGCTAGTCAGAAATGGCGAGGATGAATCACCCACGGATGTCTTTCATGTACTTAGAAAGGTATTTGTAAAAGGACTTGGATAAGAAACACTCTAGTTTGAATATATTGCTGCTGTGGTTTACAGTCAGAAATCTCCAAGTCTGAAAGAACAATGGTTACTTATGTATTTTTTTTTAATCTAAGATGTTAATTTCTCTGTGAGGCTATTTCTGCTATCACAAGTCATATTCCCATACATAAGGAAATTTATAATCTTTCTCTTTTTGTTTGACTTGCCCTCCTTTTAACTAAAATCATCCCGTACACCCAGCAATTTTATTCCAATACATTCATCTCTAACCCCACAAAAGAAACAGAGTAGCTTTTTCCTCTTGACGTATTCAGGACTGAAGCTGAACTGCCAATGCTATCTGTCACTCTTTTCATCATACTATATTTGAATCCACATATGAGCCTCTACAGAATAGAAAAACTTGAACTGCACCTGCAAACAGTGTCCTGTTGGAGGTCAGGCTTAAGGTACACTCGCTGACCCAGTTCTATAAACAGAATACTGCTGCACTTCTGTACTGCCTCAGGTTTCCAAATAAGTGATCTCAGAAAGCGCCTTCACAATTTAGCACACGTGTACACTAGCTACCTTAAAAGTAACTCAGTGAGAACAATTAGCTGCACATACTGGAGGCCATAAATCACTGACCAGAAACAGGTAAGAAGATGGAGTTGCACATGACTAGCAACCAACATTAAGCTACGGAGAAGTCCTTTAGAACACACGTGTGTGAAAAAAGAATTAACCCCTTGGAGTCACTTTTTCTATCAACTTCCAGCTAGTAAGCATCTGAATTTAGAAAACCTTACTGTGCTCCTTCTGCCAGCCTTCAACTCAGAGCTAACCCTGAATGCCAAAGTCTGCCCTACCACTTGGTTTAAAATGAAGATACGCAAGGTAAATACTATAAAAAGGACATTTGTAGTCCTTTAATGTCAAGGGCACATATCCTAATAAAAGCTCAGAATCATGTTTGTAATTTGACCTAAAACATTAACACCACAAGACATCTGTGTTGGTAAGCAAACTGGACAAACACTCATACTTTGTAAAGGTTTAGTATTTATAAAGGTAAACCCACGAATTTCTGAAGAAATAATCATAATAATCATAAATAATCAATAGGACAGCTTGACTACAAAGTGTAAAATACCAAAAAACTTGAATACAGGCAGAGATTTCCACCAGACTAATGTGGCTGTTGCTTTTCTATTAAGACTGCCAGGTGCAGCCTACTCTCCACACCGCATCMGTGGGAAGAGGCTGCACGGCCACATGTTCTACCCCTACATCACAACAGCATCCACCTCTGAAAAACACTGCGTCAGATTCTAGGAAATCCTAGTGGCTATCAATAAGCCCATCTACTGCATTAAACTATGGTTAAGTGAAGAGGATTATGTACTCGTTTAGCTGAAGAACACAGCCACTGTCACATTTGCCTTGATAAATCTTGGAATCTTTTAACGTCGCAGCCTGCTATTAAAAAAAAAAAAATCATGCCTTTCAGGGGAAATCTTTGGATTCTTTGGAAGATTAAAAAAATATTAAGGACAAAAGCAGGTTAACAAATTATATTTGCTAATAAAAGAGATGATAGCAAAAATAGCTCCTATAAAACCTGTAGCAAGGGTGATGCTGACAATTCTCTTTGAGAAAGCAAAAGCTATGAAGATTTGCAGTGCTGTGCAGTCTTTTTATTTAGATTTCTATAGCACGCTACATCAACACTAATGAAGCATATACTGTTTCTTAGCAATCATGTCTGCATTCTTCTAAGCAGCAATCTYAACACTATTTTGAAAAATACTTTTGCACATTTCAAGGATAACTGCCAAAAAAAACTTCAGAGTAATTTCAGCCTTCGGCCTTCCTTCTTTTGTAGCAAGTAAACTACTTTCATTAAAATTATGACTTCCTGCTGAAACACTTAATTCAGTAAAAAATCCTTATACAGTATAAAAGTATTCAGTGGCATAAAAGCATCCTGTAACTACACAGATTATTCTTCCCCTTAAAGAAAAGGTTATTATGGTGTCAATTCCTTGACAGTACTCCACTGAATAAACACTAGCTACTAGCTAGCAATTCAACTATCATGATAACAGTCAAATCTGTATCCTTTTAACTACAGACAATCCAGATGACCTGCCAATCTAGCTATTTCCAAAATCTCTTTTAGATTCAACTGTATCTGGAATTCATAATGCTGCAGACCGTGCCCAAATCCCACCTTGCTCTTCCTGCTCACATACTGCAGCAGATAGAGACCCTCAGATGATATGGCTACCCCCCTACACGTTACTATGCCTACCCCCATCATTTGTGTAAAAGGAATCAAGGGAAAGCACCCTCTTTCCAGCATATCTTACCCACTACATTTTACCTTTCTGAAGTACTAAAAATAGATAGCAATTAAAACACAGAATAGTGACATATCCTAAAATCACAGTGGATTATTCTTCCTCTGAAAAGTGGCATCTGTTTGGATCCTACAATCAGCCTGCATGTATCATAAGGATGTAAGAGAAGTCCCAAGTCCTTCTAACATCTCAGGTTTCAAACAACGCTGGGTAGAAGTAAGATCCTTCTACACATTTGTTATCGCATCAGAGATTACTCTTTGTCAAAGCTGAAGCAAGTGCAAGAGAAATCTGACAGGTGTGTGTCTCTACAAGCAGTTTAGTAGACCTAGTGAGAAGTCTAGAGGAACTACACCAAAAGCTGTACTTTCAAGAAGGTACATGCTTATTAACAATTTCTTAATCAAGGTTACTATCATCTGTTACAGGTTGGTGGTACATACCTTCCTTACTCTAAATCTGAAACAACATACTTATTAAATATCCTCAGACCTGTGGCAAGATCAAAACCCCATTCTTTTGCAGAACAATAAAACTGAACGCAAACCTCTTCCACTGTCTGGTCTTCTTTGGCGAAGAGCTCTAACGTCAACTTGTTAATTTTAGTTATGCCCATACAATTTCTGAAGACAGACAGACTGCAGATCGCGAAGTCTCCTACCCCTTGGAGCAAGGGAGTTGTCTCTTTTTTTGTACTATTGCTGTGTCAACAGCAAACAGCGTCTGTTGATCTTCAAAACTGGCACTTCCTTAGTTTCTTGTGAGCACTAATAAACACTTCCAAGCAGCCACCAATGGACCTCAAGAAAGCAGAGCATTTTGCCTGTTCACTAGAACACTGACACAACATACCAGCCTGGGTCACACAGGATTTGCCTTGTGCTTATGACCAAAGCCCACCTCACTGGATCATTTTAACAAAATGATCGTGACTGTATTAAGAGTAGTTACATAAAGACAGAATAAACATACTTAAATGCATCAGAAGGCAGAAGTTGAATCATTTAAAAAGTCATTATATTTACCCTTAGTTATTAAAAATGCTTGTCACAAGAATCAAAGATACATCAGGAAAAATCAAGGCTAATTATTCAAAAAAATTGTACTGTCATTAGGAAGACATGCTTCATAAATTACCTACTTTAAGTGGACTGAAAGGAAATTTTGACTGTATTTTTAAAGAAATACTGTCAAGACAGTTTGAGTTACAAATCCATCATCATTATCAAATTCCACAGTTTTTACCCTCAATATTCCAAGAAATTACATTTATTTCTGCGTGGAAATGGCACTTGACTCTTCATGGACTTGCCAACTTGTGCAACCATGTCTTCAGTGAATCTTGAGTCTTGATAAGACATTTTTAACAGACTGATTCTAGCTGATGAGAGTGTCTCTGAGACTGCAATAGAGAGGTACAGTAACATCAAAGTGTTTTCAAAGTTATTTGTCTTGCAATTTTAAGCTGTCAATAGTGTAGACAAAATATTTTTTGAGCTTCACTCTAGTTCTTTCATTTTGCATTGTTATTTTTGGACAAGAACTGCTTTATTGACTAATCAAAGTAAGCATCCATTTATGTTATCTATTTATCTTAACTCTAAATAGCATTTAGGTAAAAGCACAGGAATGTTCCCATCAAATCAGACTTCCATAAGACATTAAAAACCCCATCAGCTTCCACTTACTAACATCAGACCTCTAATCTTAACCAAATCTACTTTTTATGGCATACCCATAACCATTAAAAAAAATGCACGCAGGAAGGGCAGAGAAGGCCACATCTTGCCTCATATTATTGGATCTATGTGGGAAGCTTGGCTGACAATTTACTGTGAGTACAGATCTATGTTGCTCTTACATGCTTGAGGACATTGAAGAGAAGGGTTATTTGAACCAAAACGAGAAACCCAGCAATTTCTTCCGCAGACATAAAAGGAACATCCACTAACATCACTTCAGCACACACTAACCTTTAGGTTTAACGAATCCTTAAATCTGATTTTGAAGCTATCTAATAGTTTACATTAAGATGCACAAACTGTGTAGAGTCTCCCTTCAAGCTTTAGGGAAAACAGCCTCCCCCTGCTTATCCTTCCATTAAAAAAAAAAAAAAAAAATATATATATATACACACAAAACCACTAACCTAATTCTTCCAAAATGACTACAGAAAAAGAGTTACACAATTAAATTGTTCAGGCATTGTCCTTAATATTGAGAAGGAATTAATTCTACCCCATTAAATATTACATCAAAATTGATACTTCCAATGGCAATCACCAGTTATCGAAGAGATTAATAGTTTTTTTACACCTTACAAACTTTATTTCATAGAAAGCATAGCAAATGATGCAATCATCTAGAAAAACAACCTTGTATCATTCACTGTTTCTTACCTACTACAGCAGAGAGCTGATTTTGCTGTAAGGTTGGAAATAATTTCCTTGTTAAGAACTCCATAATCTGCAGTGCTTACTCAGATGGTCTGAACTCTACTGAGCCAGGAGGTATGGAGCAGCACAGCAGGCCCTAATCCAGCATTTGACAAAGGCACCTTAACAGTCTGTGCACTCACACCTGAGGATCAAACCATAGTTTTAGCCCCCTCTCCAGTGATCTTTCACATTCATGATTTATCTTAGCTAGTGCTGGGGCACTGGGTGCTCCTTTGGGACTCCTGAAATACTGGCTGTGGTAACAACACTAGCGTATGACAGTTCCCACCACTCTTCTGGTGGACTGACACAGAACCAGAGCACACATTAACTGGAAAACAGAAACAAAAGTAGTAAAAAGTTACATTTTTAATATTATTTTTAAACCATCTTGCTTGGATAAATCTGTTTTGAAAGCATCCCCCTACTAAGGGTGGCAGAACAGTCACTTCCTAACACAACTGTGCCATTAAAAGCAACGTATCATGCACTTGCAAGTATTGCTCCATGTGCAGCCAGACTA
>JAYKAV010002866.1:283949-414311 GCA_035582835.1 Phoebastria nigripes
GGGGGGGGGAAGCAGAACCACCCCCAAGACAGAACCCCCCTCCTCCCGTGCTAATCCGTGTATCTGTATGACATTCTTTGCAAGTCATTCAAATACCGTCAGCTGGAAGGAGCAAACTCCAAAATATATTGCAGGAATGCAGTTACTGCAATCCCTTAAAAAGTTTAAAACCACCACTCTCTACACTGTGGAATGGCACACACGTACAAATAATAGCACACTGCAAGTAATCTTAATTTTTTGTTAACATTTAACTACTTGTGCTGTCTCCAGACAAGGCACAATATGAGAACACTGTAAAATATTAGTAGTAATATGCTGCCAAAAGGGATAGCAGCACAGGATTTAAGAAAGAGTTTATGAATATAACATCAGTGTTTGTATGTAATGCAAAATACTAAGAATTAAGATATACAGTTATCTGATAATTCCAAAAAATGTTAAGTATTGTCCTTTAAAAAGACTGATTTTCATACAACTTTGTTTCCTAAAATATATATAAAACACACAATATAAGAAAAGCACATATTAAGTAGTACCAAAAAGTTCAGCTTTGTGTCAGACGTTTCTTAACCTTCTGAATGTTAATTAGTGCAACGTTAACATTTTAAATGGTTTTCTGGGGTGCATACAGATAAATATAGGGTTATCATCACATAGTAAGTAGGGTATAATTAGCCACCACCCCAGCCCTACTGATATGTAAGGAAGGCAGTACTACTGACTAAACTGGTTACATACTTTGCTCTATTCACTTCAAAAGTCAATAAAATTGGCTATAGTTCTGACATAATCCCAGAAACACGATCTTAATGCAACGAATGGGTTTTATGGCAGATATTTACAAAAGAACCAAAATAGGAAACTGCTCACTTCTAAGTCTATCTGCAAAAGATATTTTACTGCTTTTACCTGTAAGCAAGACTTGATATTGAGAAACCATGTAAAAAATCTGTACATTTAAGTAGACAACAGAGGGAAAGCATATTTGGAATACAAGATGACATGATCCCATACTAATTTTGAACAAGAAAGATGACCAATAATTATTTGACAAAATAAATTCAATTTAATTCTATGTGCATGTCAAAATACAGCTTCCGGAGTAAAGATTGTTTCTGATTACACTAAAAAGAGTTAAATAGCAGAGTCCATGGGAGATAAGCTGGATTCAAAGAAACAGTGATTAAATCAACACACATACTATTACTTGCATCTGTTTTCTTAGCTGACTGAATCTGAAGAAACTGTCAACTATCAGAGATTAATTTTCTTTATACATTATAAAAAATTAGCATATCTAGTGTTAACTGTGCTTTAGTGTTCATCCTCTGAGAACAACTCCTTTGTTCACATTCCCAAATAYATTATGTGTACTGGAAGCATACATCCTCAGTCCTCATGTTTGCCTATTCACTATGGCCTGTCATTATTAAATTATTAATTGTCTACCACGAAAAAACCCAACTACAGTGTCATCTTATGCCTGATGCCTGCAAAACACCTCACACAAAACCCTATGGAAATAATTCCTCCSTCACTGAAAGCATCTGTAATTCTGGCTCTGACCCTCTTAACAAAAGTGCCCAATTTAAATCCCATAAAAYGAAGGCAACAAAAGCATCTCAGCAAACCTAAGCCAGCATAAGTGCACCTTTTTCTGGTCAGGCATTTATTGATTAAGTAATTTTTCAAAGGAACCACACTTATTTCTACAGCCTGCTTTCAGAAAGGAAAACATTTCACTGAAGAAATTACTGGGAAAGCCTTAATACCTCAAAAATACCTGAAGCTGACTGTGCTCAGGATATAGTTATTATAATCAGTTCTATTTTGAAGTCAAAAACGTTTCTTTTTAGAATGAACAATCTGCCTTTGACCGGCACTTTGTTACCACAAAGTATCTATTAGACATTATATGTGTCATGCTTTTATTTTAAGGAAAATGAGAGTTAACATTGAAACAAAATGTTTTCTTAAACTTTGGTCAAGGTAAATACGATGTTCTTACAAAACAATTAAAAAATACTTTGGAAACACAAAGTATTACACAGGCCGAATTAAGAGAAAAGCCTGTGACTAGCCACTTTATTGCAATGATGATGGAATTGGTCCATTTTTATGATAGTTGTGTCATACTGAACAACACCCTGGATGCAGACAGACTACAAGAGATATTTATTTAAATAGACCTAGCACGCTTGTCCCCATCACTGTCTGCTATTATGCTCTTCAACATTAAATACAGAAGTATATTTTGCTTATTTATGGATTTACCCGAATTTCCTTATTTACCACTCCTCTTATAAAAACATTATTTTAACAAGTATTTGTATACTGAATTAAGTTTTAAAATAATCATGAGCTATGCATTGGAAGAGATGCTATTAATCCCATAATAAGTCCAATTGCACATCTGCCAGAGAAGCAAAACAGAGAAAAAGATGAGAGAGTAACTGCACAACCCCACGTCTCAAGAGAAACAGAAGCTGCATTAAATGGACTCAGAACTGAATACAAGGCTATAATATTTCCCCAACCTCCCAATTAAATAAGAGACATGTAGGTATGTGTGTATACACAAATAGATACACATATTTAGATATACAGAGAGATACRTGTACTGCATAAGAGCAGCACACAAGTGAGGGTTTTCTGACATTACTGTGGTAAGTTCTTCATAAACAGAGGAAGCAGCAATTGCTCTTATATACCTTAAGTGTCTGTACAGTATTATTTTGATTCTTGTGTGTCAAAAACATTCAGAAGATTGTATTCTGGACTTGTGCAAACTTAATTAACAATTTTGCAGGCAATTCCTCTTGTCAAACACAGACCTTTTTAAAAATCAGTTTCCATTAATAAGGCACTGTTAGCATATCATRGTAATTTGACAAACAGTGAATGAGGCTATTTCACAAGACATTTGGAGGGTAACTTTATTCTCTTTTTTTAATTACATATGATAGCATGTTTTCTTTGATTAGAAAGTGAAAGGAATCTGAGCTCAAATTGCTGTTAGAATTTCTGATTACTGGAATTGTCCAGTTCCATCATCATCCTTCAGCAACAGAAAGGTTGCCAAACTTTAACTGCAACATGATGCAGAAGTGATACTGCATTGTTGCGCGAGTTTCAGGAACTGACAATTTAAATTCCCTGCATTTACCCACATGGTTCTGCATTATATAAAATGCATATCTAAATGGACTGCTAGAGTTCTCCACATCTGTTGTAATTTCACAAAGAGGTCCTCTTTAACCATGTATTCACAAAAATAATTGTGCAAGTGACTTACAAAATATCAGGTCTTCTGCTCAGAATCACCAGATGGATCAGCTTTCTCTCTGCTGCCAGTAAATGCTGAATGTGTTACTTTCAATTGTAGCTATAATCCTAGGGTTATAATATCCTCTATTGTGTTTCACTGAAGCTTTGGAATTGATAATCAATTAAAATAAAGCTATTTTCCAAAAGTTTGAAATCAACTGTGCATTCAAAAAGGTGTTGGTTTTAGTTTTGTTGGTTTGGGTTTTTTTCTTAATTAAAATGCTAAGCTGTCTAAATCTCGAAGGTTCCTTTTTAGCTTCCAATGCACACCCTTTGGGYGTAAGTTTCCTATTTAAGTGAAGCGCAAATACAAAAGTGGAAGTGAAAGAGATAATTACTTCCCAGAGTAATTGTTACTAAACCTTCTGCCAATTGCAAGAACACTAAAATTACATTTTAATAGTCTTCATTTTATGTATTTTTATGTATAACTGTGGAAGTATTTTATATGGTGAATGACATTTGCTCACCATTCTGCTGTTCAAAGCAAACTATAAAAACAAACTTTCACTTTTTTCTAGCTGTTTTTATTTTCTGGTTCTGTATTCTGATTCCATGTGCAGTACTTGAGTACTGCTGCTACATTTACATCATATACACTAATGGAAATCATTAGCAGGAAAAAAAAAAAAAAAAAAAAAGAGTAAGAGCACCATCATTGATTTAGTAGCCTTCAAAAAGCCAGGCGGTAGCATTACACTAGATGATGCCGCTTGGTCATTAAAGTATGCTTCAATATGTTTAGGACACAGAATTAAATAAGGAATCAAGAAGTTCCTTTCTGTGATTACAGCCAAGTGCTATGCAGATCTACAAATCAGATATCTTGTTACCTAAAAATATTAGAAACACGAAGCCAGAACGAGTAAGATTTTAAAGTGTCTTGCTAATTAATCTCTGCCCTAAAGATACAGTTATCAGTTAAGTCAGTCATGTATTCATGTCATTTTGCTAGAATAATGTGTTCCTAACCAATGCTTTTCTTCCTTATTTTGTAAGTGTAGAAATCTGGCCAAGACCTAAGTCTACAGATCGCCCCCGACTACAGCATGGTAGGTGACCTACAACGTATAAATCCGGTCACTATTTACAAAACCCAAGAAAGAGCTGTCCCCGCCTCTTCTTTCACCATTTCCGAATTAGCAACAGAATAAACCACCTAAGCTAAGTACGCGAAGTAAAAACAAAGCGTCGCATGCCCCACGGAGAGGAGCTGGCCACGAAGGAGGGGCGAGGCCGGCAGGCTCCCTCACCCCCCGGCTCTGCCCGGGGTCCCTCCCYGGGCGGCGCCCCGCCCGAGCCGCAGCACCGCAGGGAGCCAGGGGAGGAAAAGGGGACAAAGCCAAGCCGATCCCCATCCCCACTGGGGGGGGGGTTGCCCCTTCCCGCAGCCGAGCGGTGACTGTAACTGACAGAGCTTTACACAAAACACCGAAAAACAACCTCGCCCTCTCCCCCCCCCCAAAAAAAAAGCACCCCACCCCTCCCCTCCGCGCAGGGAAGGGGCTGGCTGTCAGCGGCGCTGCGGAGGGACCAGCCGGCCCGCGCAGCCTTTTGTTGTTTGCGTAACGGCAGATAAAAAGGCAAAAAGATTAAACAACAGCCCCCCCCCCCCCGCCGCCTCCCACCCTTGCCGCCCCCGGGCGCAGGCAGCTCCCCTCGCTCACCGCTCGGTGCTGCAGGCTCGGGCGATGTGCGCAGCGCTCGCAGAAGCGGCGGGGGCCGCGCAGCCCGGGGGGGGGGGGGTGGGGAGGAGGCGACCGGAGGAGGATGTCAGCGATGGGCGGGCGGAAGGGAGGAAGGAAAAGGGTTTTTTGGGGGGCGGGAGGGGAAAGGACCGAAGAGAGGGAAGGAAGGAAGCAGGTCAGCACCACGGCGCCCTCAGTGCCTCCCCCGAGGCGCTGACAGGCGCTGACAGGCCCGGCCCG
The DNA here is from genome assembly GCA_035582835.1 of Phoebastria nigripes. Classification (NCBI taxonomy): domain Eukaryota; kingdom Metazoa; phylum Chordata; class Aves; order Procellariiformes; family Diomedeidae; genus Phoebastria; species Phoebastria nigripes. The sequence continues at coordinate 289,208 of JAYKAV010002866.1, forward strand.
GCCCGGCCCGACCCAGCACGGCCCGGCGGCCGCGGTGGTCGACGTGCGGCCCGGCCCCGGAGGAGCGGGCGCTGACAGCTGCAGGCAGCTGCAGGCAGCCGCCGCCGCCGCCGCCCCGGCTGCTGCTGCTGCTGCTCCTGCTGCTGCTCCTGCTCCTGCTGCTGCCGCCGCCGCTGCCGCCACCGCCCCTACGCCCGCCCAACATGGCGGCTCCCCCTTTTTCTCCCACAAGCCCCCGCGCGCCTTTCTTTCCCACCCCCCCCCAATCCATGACGTCATCCCTCCCCCTCGGAGGGGAGAGGGCCGCGCGGGGAGGGGGAGAGCGCGAGCGTAGCGGCCCCCCCCGCCCGGCCTCCCCTCAGCGCGGCACCCGCCTGCTGCCGCTGCTGCCGCCGCCACGGTAGCGCGGGGCTGGCCCCGAGACGGCCCTCGGCAGCTGGGCCGGCCCCCAGGAGGGAGAGGAGGGATACTGATGAAGGCCTTCRGGGGTTCAGGTGCGAGGCCCCACACTGACATCCCCGAGGCTGCCGGGGGAGACGGGCGGGAGCCATGCTACACCTTGCTAACGCCTTGTCTGCCTGAAGTGTGTGTCAGTGGAGAGCAAAACCCGGTGTTTCCTCAAGGCACCCTCCGGTGACACTGAGGTGGTTTTGCTCCAGTGGGGTACCACCACAGATGCTTTTCGTGTTGGTTGTTCCGAGTGTCATAGAATCATAGAATCATTAAGGTTGGAAAGGACCTCTAAGATCATCAAGTCCAACCGTCAACCCAACACCACCATGCTCACTAAACCGTGTCCCTAAGCACCTCATCTACACGTCTTTTAAATACCTCCAGGGATGGTGACTCAACCACTTCCCTGGGCAGCCTGTTCCAATGCTTAACCACTCTTCCAGTAAAGAMATTTTTCCTAATGTCCAATCTAAACCTCCCCTGGCGCAACTTGAGGCCATTTCCTCTCGTCCTATCACTAGTTACTTGGCAGAAGAGACTGACCCCCACCTCGCTGCAACCTCCTTTCAGGTAGTTGTAGAGCGTGATAAGGTCTCCCCTCAGTCTCCTCTTCTCCAGACTAAATAGTCCCAGTTCCCTCAGCTGCTCCTCATCAGACTTGTTCTCMAGACCCTTCACCAGCTTCGCTGCCCTCCTCTGGACACGCTCCAGCACCTCAATGTCCTTCTTGTAGTGAGGGGCCCAAAACTGAACACAGTATTCGAGGTGGGGCCTCACCAGTGCCGAGTACAGGGGCACGATCACCTCCCTACTCCTGCTGGCCACACTATTTCTGATACAGACCAGGATGCTGTTGGCCACCTTGGCCACCTGGGCACACTGCCGGCTCATGTTCAGCTGGCTGTCGACCAGCACCCCCAGGTCCTTTTCTGCCAGGCAGCTTTCCAGCCACTCTTCCCYAAGCCTGTAGCGTTGCATGGGGTTGTTGTGGCTAAAGTGCAGKTCCCTGCACTTGGCCTTGTTGAACCTCATGCAGTTGGCCTCAGCCCRTCTATCCAGCCTGTCCAGGTCCCTCTGCAGAGCCTTCCTACCCTCGAGCAGATCAACACTCCTGCCCAACTTGGTGTCATCTGCAGACTTACTGAGGGAGCACTCAATCCCCTCATCCAGATCGTTGATAAAGATATTGAACAAGACCGGCCCCAAAACGGAGCCCTGGGGGACACCGCTCATGACCGGCCGCCAGCTGGATTTGACTCCATTCACCACAACTCTCTGGGCTCGGCTGTCCAGCAAGTTTTTTACCCAGCAAAGAGTACACCTGTCTAAGCCGTGAGCTGCCAGCCTCTCTAGGAGAATGCTATGGGAGACAGTATCCTGGAAAGAAGTTTAGGGTTTTGCTTCTGTAAAGCAGGCTGACAGTAGGACTTGTAAAGCTGATGCTCCCGTCTCAGTTGAACACCTCTGGGACAAATGCACATGAAGAGCTCTACAGCATGCAGCAGGCTCATGGTGCAAGTTACACAGGGGAAACTGAGGCTGAAGTACAAATTCTGTGGTGAAGGCTGGGTCCCCCCTTAGGGCTAATTATGTGCTGTTAATATATTTCAACGCCCTTGTCTTTGTTCCACATGGAACTAAGTGAAAGATCCCTACTCTTCTACAGGTTTACACATAAAAAGTAAGACTTCCATGAGAACTTGGTGGCACGTGTCACAAGAACTATTTCTTTGCAGCTTCCAATTTCATTCCCACTCTCACTAGAGAAGAAGGAACGGCACAGTATTTTCTTCATGTTGCTTTATGTTCCACTAGGTAGAAGTTAAGCCCAGAAATGAAAGATGGAAGGAATTGAGGTCTGAGATGAAAAAAACAGTTAAATGTAGCAAAGCAGTAAAATGTACACTGGAAATCAGCAGGGAACAGTGACAGCCTAACTTTATGAAAGAATTATTGATGTCTGGGCAGAATATTATGGTGCATTATCATCTGAGCTCCACACACAATAAAATAGAATACACACACAATAAAATAGAATAGAATAGTTCAGTTGGAAGGGACCTACAACAATTATCTAGTCCAACTGCCTCTGTAACTCCTGCAGTACATATAGGGTATGAATCATAAGCTAATGGAAACATATGGAGGTATAGTGGTAAATCAAAATGTGCAGCCTCACCTAAATGCCAATATCTAAAATACACAAGGAAAGCAGAGCTTATATCTGTTTGCCCTCACGTAAAACACTGAGCAAGTCTACAAAATGGCAGATGTGAGAACAGGAGTCAGGTGAGAAAGCAAGTCTCCTAAGAAGAAGCAGGAAGACGGAAGAGAAATCAAAGCTAATGCTGTCATCAAAGAGGCAGAAGAACAGGAAGAGTCACAGAAGCCCACAAGAAACAAAACAAAATTAGGGGAACATGGATTGTCTGCAGACTGCAAATACAGAGAGTCACTGTTGGATTTGGAAAGCTGAGGGAACTGAAGTATACTTCCTGAATACCGCTCACTGATTGGTATCTTACACAGGTCAGGCTGTCCAGCAAAAAAACAACTGTGATACTAGTATTCAGAGCAGCAGCTTCTTGTGTTCTTCATCTCCACTTAAAACATTTCTCTGGCAATTTTGTATTAATGGTTTATCATCATATTGTAGTTTTGACAGGCAATACAGGCTAACGATGTATAATCATGTGAAATATGTGTTTGTACGGTAAGTATGAAAGGGAAAAAAAAGATTGAAGGGCGTTCCTTTATACAAACTACATTTTAAAAGTAAGAGTCATGCCAATTGGTCCACAGGTTCAGAGAATTTTCATGAATATGCAAGAGATTTAATTAAAAATAGAACATGCCCTAATTACATAATTATGCAAGAGAACCGATTCAAAGGAACCACTCCTGTCTTTTGAATAAAAAATATTCATTGCTTTCTTCCTATCACACATTTGCTTTGAAAGATTTCCTGCAATTAGCTGCTTACCCAAGGGATCTGAGCATCTCTGAACAAAGCAACTACTCCAGCTATGACCTGATTCATAATATGCTGGCTAACCAAGTATATGCATGCTGGCAATTTCCCACATAAGCAGCACACACTGTAAGCTCCCTCCTGCAGCAAGGTTGATTAGTTCAATGGAACTAAAGTGCAGTATTACTCCTCTCTGTTTATGGCACACAGCAGAAGATAGACACAGAAGAGACTTGGTGAGCGTGCTTCTTCCTCAAGCTTCTGCCTCACATGAAATATCATAAGAGTTCCTCTCCATTTGGATCTTGTTTTTCCTGTCCCATCTACATAAGAGTTATCCAAGTTCATCTAGCAGTAAAAACTATTTACTGCCCACATTTCCATCTTCTCTTAGGGAACTAGTTATGCTATATGCCCTGCTTTTAGGATGAAGTGATCTAGACATGCTGTCTCCAGAATATTCTTTGTCTGCCACCAACAAGGTCACCGTGGTTTTCTGCAGACTACTGAGTGGATATTAAAACAAAACCCCGAAACACATTATTTACAATGCTGGATTTTTTATTCTCAATATAGCCATTTCCCTCCTCTCCCAGAAGAGAGAGGGAGGTTTGTAATTCACAGTGGGGGAGAAAAAAGCGAACAGTTCAACTACTGCAGCACAAAGCTCTTACATTTTGAGGTGCAACAGTGTGAGAAATACACGCAGCAAACTCAGATTCGGTTTAACTGACATCCACAAATAGAGCAAGCCTCTATAAAGAAATACAGGTTCACTTCATTTAAGAAGTGTGGGTCATTTTATTTTACCATTGTTATTAAAAAAAATTATCCTCCTGGCTTAGAGGATCTTTCTTCCAAAAGAGACAAAAGTTTTTTAAATCTAATCCTACGGTCTATAAAATCTATGACTTTATTTTATAAATATGGGCTACAATAAAGCACTACATTGGAATAATTTCAACTGCTGCTAAAGTGCTGTTTAAAAGCATCCTGGCAATAATAAATACTGAAAGGCCAGATTCGGCAGCCTGTCTGGCTTTTTATCACAATTACTTGACAGTTGCATATGCTTTTAGTTTGTATTTCCTGCAAGAACRTCCTTTATGGAAAAGAGGAAACATAAAAATCAGTGCTCAAGAGTCAAAAGTGTCAAGTATGCAGTCCCAGACACAATTTTAGCCTAACTCCTTTGTGCGTATGTGCAATTACTGCATGCAGAGCTACCTTACTATCAGGGAGTTCAGGCACTTTGGAGTAAAAGGACTGTATTTTGTTTGACATGACTCATTGTCATAGTCAAGATGCCTGAACATACCATCGGGAACCCACTGTTGGGCATGGCATTAAAGTACTAAGTAAAATAAACACTGATCATGATCCAGCTTCCCAAGTCAATAAGCTTTATTTACATGCAAGTGAATTCTCCTTTTTCAGAGTCACAAGGATTTCTAGAAAGCTGTAACAAATGAAAGCCAGTGTCCTTTTCCCTGCYGTTTTCTATCCACAGAGAAATAACAAGGAAATAAAGCATGCAGTGTTAATTCAACTCTTAACAGGCCATTTCATCAGTTTATTTCTGTTACTTTTTTAAACAGAGCAGGATGCTTGCTGTGGATATTAACATTTTGCTAACCAGAATTCTTTTCATCTCCCAGCTATTACAGAACAGTTCTCTTGTTAAAGCCCAAAAGATACTGAAAGGTTTTAAGAAGCCCATTCAATTAGCTTTAAAACAGTTCTGTTATGAAAATCAGACTTTAAAACCTCAGGTAATACAGTTAAAGTAACCACTTGAAAGCTAGAAACTATTAGAGAATTTGCATGTCAATATTAATGTGAACATAAAGAAAAATACTAGACAATTTCAGGAACACAGCTATATTTACATATCCCAATTTCCACTGCGTTCTTCAAAGTAATAAGTGATCAAGGAGCTAAGAATTGCACCCTTTGACAAACTATAATGCTCTATGCTATATGACTTTACAGACACTGTCAGTATTTTCCAAGATCCTACTTTTAAGCATCAAAAATTCCCAACAGGTTAAGGGTTTGCAGAGGAGAGCTTATGATGATAATTAGACTTGTATCTTAGCTCCCTACATTCAAGGAGTAGGTTCCCACCTCTGCGAGGGAATGCTCACACCAATACATGCTTACTCTGCTCAACCAGCAATTTCTGTTCCTTCTTTACTTCTGCCATACCTCTCATTTCATTGAAAGATGAAGCATTTTTCTTCCTTACTTGCTTCCATGTTCTGTAGTCTGTGGATAGTTGACTGCCAGTACCTTTCTAGCTTGGAAAGACTCTCTTCTCTATGTTCACTCTGCATGACTTTTAGTGCTCATACATGAAGAAAGATAGCGTTCCATTTACGCTCCTCCTTTCCTTCCTCTATACTCTCACTTTTCAGTGAGTTTATTCTCTCTTGGGGTTTCAGTTGCTCATTCAAGGTTATGAGAATTATTAATCACTGCATATGGGTCACAGGAAGTTACATTTATTTCTGTATTCACCTACCTCAGTCACTGAACTATTGCAGAAGTGTATTAAATCCTTCAGAGGAAATAAAAAACCATTCTGTTGCTAGAATATCACAATCTTGGCCACTACTAGAGTAAGAACATTCAGTGTGTGATACAGTACTTCTCTTCACCCTCCCATATCTTTACTTCTCAACTATGACTGTGCTCCCTTTCTTTACCTTTCTATTGGGATAAGGCCTAGTATTGATAGGAAAAAAGTTTATTCCACAAACACAACAAACAGACTCTTCCAAGCACAAAATCTTTGATAGTCTGTGTTCAAACCCAGGAACACTTAGCTAAAAGCTGAAAACAAAAGTATCACCTCTACTGATTTCTAAGTGCCTGCTTTATTACTACTTACATTATCCCCTTCCCTTTCTTTGAACATCAGCTGCTTGTTACCTACATGGTTTATCAGCATTCCTTTATGGAGATTTGCTAACTCATCAGGCTTTGCTGCCAGATTACTTGCAATTAGATTAGGTGAGACTCTTACCTTGATAATCTTGGTAGTGATTGTAGGGTTTTTTCCACGGTGAAGGAGACTTTTAGGTACCTTTTTCTCATTAAATTCTCCAGAGTTTCATTATGAAAAGTGCTTTTTCCCTAAAAAAAAAAACCTGTGAGGGCTGTGATTTTAATTTCAGTCACACATCACTGTAAATCTGGGATAACTTCATTAACCAGTATGAGATTTTTCTTTTTTTGAGAAGTGAATCTTTGAAAGTGTAAGAAAGGCATTCCTTTTTCCAGCCAACATTAGGCAGAGGCATGGACTGGGACATAAACTTGTCTCGGCACCAGGGAAACTGGTGCTTTCTCATGGAGACATAAAAGATGTGTTCTCTTTATTCTCACTAAGATTCCTACATGCATTTATAAAAGAGGGAAGTTGTGATTTTTCAGATGCTGCTTTTTATTAAAGCTCATGCATATGCTAATCACAAGAAATGCTAATGCCAGTGTATGCCTGTATGTGACCTTTTCCAAGTAGAAATTTGCACCTACTGATGAAAGAGAACTAAGTCTCAGAAGTCTAAAAGGCATTACAGATAACCACCTCATCTGGTCTTTTTCTAAATGTAATTATCAAACTCTATTGAAAACCAAGCAGGCATCTTGCCCTTCCTGCCCAARAACCTCACTCCTCCAGTGTTTAGTCTCAAGGGTAATATATACGTATAAATATTGTGCCAAATTGTCTCATTTCCTTCCAGCTCTTTTCCCTTGCTAGTGATTAGCCCCATTTCTCTACATGTTTGCATTTCTAAGGAGGTCCTCAAATGTAACACTTCTCTTTTATACGTTTGATTAAATTCTTGTAGAGAAAGAAGATTCTTCCCTGGGTAACCCTCTTAGCTGGTCCTCCCTCCACTCACCTGTCTAGGAGATTCTGCACTCCTTTCTCCCCTCCTGACCATCAATTTGCTTGGCTAAACAAACTGAACTCTTAATCTCTTTAAGAGAGATTCTCCATCTCCCCAATTATTCAACTCGCCCTTCRCTGCTCCCATTTGCTTCATCTTTCTTGAGCCTAATGTGCTGCAGTTGTTTGTGCCATGGTCCCTATTGAAAATGATTGTTCCTGAGGCTGATTTATCAGTAACCTTCCTTTCACTTGATGTATTCCTTTTCTGCACATGCCGCAGTAATTGCCAAACCCTTATCCCCTTTTAAGTTCTTCTGTTAAATGCTTTTCTCTCCTCCTCAACTAATACTCTATATGGAATTACACCAAATTCACTTGGCATCCAAGGTTGATTGGAATTTCTCATTTTTTATGGGAGGCCATTTTACATCTGCTTTTCATTGCTGGAGTTTGCCTTGGTTAAGAGGGTATTCAAACCAAGGCAGTACTTAGCTGCACTGGACTGGGGAATTCATGGTAATACAGGTTGCCCCAAGGGAAAGGGAAATGGAAATGTTTCTGCTGTGTGACAACTGTTTCTGTAGTTTCTGTGCCAATGACCAATTATGTCTCTACAGAAAATGGCTTCTGTGAATATGCCTGAGGCTAGATGGATGGTATACAGTATGTGATGCTGAGAAGGGCAGAGTCACTCTAGAAATCAATAGGAAGCAGAACTGCCTGTGCTAGGTATTTTGTTCCTCATCCTGTCTCCTGGGAAATAGAGCAGATGCAGGATAAGGAGAGATGACGTTATTCCCAGGGGTTTGGATATGAATTCTCTCTCCTTGCTGCCTCCCTCTTCCCACAGCAAGTATGTACTGTGAAGTTAATGCTTCAGTTTCAGATGTTGTAATTCCTATCTTTTCTGTTGTAATTCTACCTTTTTTTAATCTGCTTTAATGAAACATTTTCTTGCCAGTTCACAGAGAAATCCATTGAAAGGTATTAAGTTCAAAGACATGCCATGGACACACTCTTCACTTCTGTATCTTCACAATGATACAGAAGAAAACAAGATACGTACATCACTGCTATCAAGTCTTAGACTTAAAACATTAGTGAGATGATTGCATAATTCACTTCTACAGGATGGATGGTGTGTTTTATCTCTCCAGGCTTGTCTGTCAGTTACCTGAGGGCAAATATTGTTGAAGAACTCAATCTGTGGACAGTCTCCAAAAGCTCTAGAACAGAGTCTGATAGCCCAGATGAGAAGGGGTTGAGAGAATGGTTTTAAATCATCTTTGTGCCTTCCTTATCCTATACTATTCCATGCTCCCTGTGTGATTTAGACAACCACAAGGACCTGGCTTCCATGTGATAGTTCTGCCCAGGACCTCCATGGGGTCCATCTGTAACCTAGCCCATCCACACTTAGTATACCCCCTATATTAGGGGATGTGAAAGGAGGCCTTGGAAACTAGCCTTGTAGGTGTCAATTTCTGAAGAAAGGGATTCCTCATACATCTGTATATAGGTGTTTTAGAGACCAGTATATAAAAAAAACAGTAAGGGGATGCTATTAATTTTTCAAGTTCGGCAGATACTGCTGCATCACATCATGTTCTGAAGGTTTTCCTTGTGCCAAAAAGGCTAGACTCAATTTAGGTAAGTTGTAATTTATGCAGAAACTAGCTAAGGAGAAGGCAGTTACCTCATCAGTATGTAGATCATCACAGATACTCTGAGGCTACCATTTTGCTTCAGAGGACAAACCATTGAAGATAGGAATTTAAAGCAGGACTCCTTGACCTTTGACTTTGGTGGCCAGCTGGGCATAGTACAAGTCACAGAAAGTAGAGCTTGTAGCAATTTCTTTCAAGGAAAAAATCTGTGCCACCATGGTTCTCTACAACACCAGCATCACCTAAAACACCTGGACTGTTTGAGGTGTTTTGATTACACGGAGCAGTTCACTCCGTGACATCAGTTAACCACAGTCCCCTGGGGAAGTTCTGGGGAATTGCTGAAACATGCCATATGCAGTACTTTAGATTTTGACTCTGTGTATTCTAACATAAAATTATTCCTTAATATTTAAAATAATAATAATGTTTTAATGAAAGCTGAAATACATTGAAATTGTTTCAAAGACATATATAGTGCCGTTTTACATAGTTTATCCAACTCCACCTATTGAAAATAATGTAACTGTAAACAGGAACTGAAACATGCCTCAATAAACACTAGGAGAAAGCTGGGAACAACTGATATGTATAAATTAGCCATGAAAGTGAAATGTACTGCCTACACAGCGTTACACTTGTTATTACAGGCGGAAGGGCCACAAAGTACACCATCACCATATGTTTGAAAACTGTCATGACTCACATGGAACAGGCTGATGAGTAATAGTATCTTCCTTCATCAGTGTGTAACACTGACCAAGAAGTCTACCCAGTAAATGGTACCATTGTGGGCAGCAATTTAACATGCCCCATATCTTTATAATTAACTACATAACCATAAAAATGTTACTGCCAGGTTTATCATGCACCAATGCAGAAAGCACTCTAAATATCTTTAAAGGAGGGTTCACACATTTGTCATTTCCCATCCCACTTATTTTGCAACCAAAGGAGGCTGGAATGCTGTGTTACCGGCATTCTCATTAATTTCACTTACCTTCTTTCTCTTTGAATTTTTGGTTGTGAACTCTGTTGGGTAGTGCCCAAAACCAAAGTTCATACTGTAAATAAGTGAGATTGCTTTTCTAACTTACATGTAAACATATAATAGAACTAAAAGTTGAAATGACATTGTTAATTACATATGAAATTGAACATTGAGTGCTAGGTGGCTGTTAGATAATACCTATAAATTACAGACTCAAGACAGTAAGTAATAAGCTTCTTTGCTGCTTTTAGAGAAAGTGTGAACCTCATGATTCAAAAGACTGAGAAAAATCTTCCTAAGATGGAAACGTGGCCTGTCCAGTGGCAACTCTTCAGCCACATTCTCCCAGCATCAGCCTATTTTACTCAGTCCTATGGCAATCAGATTTATGGCTGCGATACCGTGGTAACTGTTAAACATGCCAGCAGGTCTCCAGGTGTCATACTGAATAGAACCCTCTTTTCCCAACAGCAAAAGCAGTACCAGGGAAGCAGCAGCAGAGGAGCATTGCAAATGAATTAATTTTGAGCATCTCTTGTCAATTAAAATTGCTCTATAATATCCTATGGCAGAGCTGATTTTTTCTTTGAAGTGAGCTTGAATTCTCCTTTGACACAAATTAGCACCTGTGGCTATTTACTCATATGTCAGCTTAGTATTTTGTTCTGTTTTTCGTGGTGAAATTTTTCATGAGGCCTGAGGAAACTGGAGGTTTTCCAGACATGACATTAAAAGTGAAATACTATTTTGGTAAATGTGAGAAGATTGGTAAATCCCGAAGACATTTTCTTACATGTTCATCGGAATTTAGTTTCCATTTTGTCTTTCAGTCTTATACAATTTTGGACAAGTAAGAGTTTTCTACCTAAGTATTTATAGTTTCTACAGCTACTAAGGTCAGAACTGTCTTGACTTGGTTTGTTACAGAATATTTATGCTGTGTCATACCATCTATTTTCTGTATGACGCTCCAGAATAATAAAATCAAGGAAAGCAATCAAGGCAGTCAATTAATCTCTTTTGAAATTTGCAATTCATGGATTTTGCCTTCTAATATAGCTTTGACTACAAAATCTGTTTCACAAAACACTCCCCCCCCCCCCAAAGAATCTAGACTTCTAATTATTCAAGTCATTTTAGAAATGAAAAATTTGTAACTTTTCTGGAACCCTTTAAAAACAGCCAATGTATGCTACACACTGATCCATCATATGAAAAATTTTCCATGGCAGGGATTTATTACAAAGATGGAGCTAAAATTTGTCAACAGTAAGTTCTTTAACAATGAGATATGAGTAGTAACCTGAATTTCTTACGATTCTGAAACTTGCATTTTGCCTGTTAATGTGTTTTGGCTCAGCTGATGAAAGTTATCACAGCCAATTCTGCAGCTGAATCATACCAGTGGGTTCTCTGGAGGCAGCGGTGTGGACAGAGTACTGCTGAATGCCAGCAATTCTTGACTGGCACGGGGGCTGCTGGAAACTCATGCCAGTCATGGTCCATCAAAGTAGCTTCAGGGCTACTCCAGCTTAGGCTGAGTGCTAATTGCCTCCTGGCACTCTCAGGAGATGCATACAGTCATTCTTGCTGTCTCCTGCCATGTCAGGCCCCCTTCACAACATACCTGGGGCCACCCCAAAGGATGAGAACCTGCATATACCAGAAAGCAAAATCACTGTGCCTTTCCCTGCAAAATATAAGAAACTCGATTAAATGGGTATCTGGTTTGAACTAGTAAAACACAAGCAGATGTATGAAACAGGGACCATGTCTTCAGAGCATTTACATGGCTTCTAAAACTCATTTTGACTGTGGGTAGTACTAGAAAATAATATTTCTCCTGAGTAAGATCACTTAAAAAGGGATCATGTCATTTTTTGCCTTTAATATTTCTAGCCAAAAGTACTCCTTTTGCACTTCCGCAGTATCTGCTATTTGAATATATGAATCAACTAAATCTCACAATACTTGAGTAAATCTTAATCCATTAATGAATGCAAATTCAAGGCACAAAGAAGTGATTTATATAATAATGAATATTAACGAGTATGTGTTTCAAGATTATTACATTCCATGTACTTATAAACTCTTTTTAAGAAATAAACTCATAAGAAATAAAGTAACTTGTGTTTCCGTTACTAGGTTTTTTTTGAGAAATGAACCTGAATATTCAATTATAGGGTTATTATTCTGTGAGTCAGTTTACAGCAATCAGCGGATATAATTTTTAATATGAAAATGTTATTCATGCATATTACAGTTCCAGGCATATATTATCCTTCCTGAAAGCAATTCAATCTCCCAGCCTTTATGCAAAAGACTGGCCCATGGGCTCTGCGCAAGATGTAAATTAAGTTCTTGTTTGGCTAAATCTGATTGTCCTGTAGGATACCAATCTTGCTTAGTGATAGTGGAAGTTAAAAATTGCAAGCAGAACAGTCCCCTTAAAATGGGGCCAGGAAGGGTCAGCTTCTAAATAACAAATCTGAGTTTTGAACTAAATTTTAATTTTATCACCAAGAATTTTCAGTTAAATACAGAAGCTATCTTCTCAGTAGTTGCTACCATTACTTTTAAAACTCCTAATGAAATTGAGAAATGCATTTTTTTTAAGAGGTACAGTTCTTTATTAATCATATATAGAGGTGCTACTACCACTTCAAACCACCCTTTAGTTGGTCTGCCTCTTAATCCCCATTTGACACTTCCTCTTACTCCTCTCATATTCTATCGAAATTAATGCTCCGGTAGAGAAATTCAGTGAACAGCAAAAAAGCCACACAGATTATCAGAACATAACCATCCCAAGTCAATACAAACTATCTAAAATTGTTTGACTATTACCAAAATACTGTTGCTTTATTATGCGCTTACTGAGGAGACAGATTAAAAAGGCACATGCTGACACTACTAAATATGAAATACTGCTGTTCCTTCTGACAGGATTGGCTGAATACCTAAATGAAAGAACACGCCCCTGTATGTTTCCTATACTCAGAAAATGTGCACAGAAAAGTCACTCTCTGATCTATTTCACTAGCTTCAGTTACTGTAGCAGGCCTATGTATACATAAAAAATTTATTTTCAGTAGTCTGTGGCAGCTCCTTATTCTTCCTTTGATGTATAAAGGATTTATGATCAATAATATCTGAAAGTAGCTGGCATTATTACAACTGCTCTGAGTCAAGAAAAAAATTATCAAAAGGAATGCAACACTGGCAAAAATGATATGGCTTTTGGCTGTTCAGAAAATGTAATTATCTCAGTAAATGTATGTGGTTTTGGTAATGACACTCAAAATTTCAGATGGATTATTTTTAATAACATCTTTTCACAGTGACTTTATTAAATATTCTAAATCAGAGCTCAACACTTACCTAATAGATAAATACCTCACTCCTTCAATAGGCTTTAGATAAAGGGACCCAGCACCCCACACAGAATCTTAATGAATGCAATGCCATAAAGGCATGAGCTTTACCTATGAGCAGCTCAGAGCAGAATCCTAGCGTGATCCATCATATGCTGATTATATTATTTTTGGGTGACCAACACTAAAATTACATATCCAGAGAAGAGTTTTAACTGTGAATTGACTGAAGCACAATCCGAACCCTCCATCTGAATTCCCACATCTCCCCAATGCCAACAGTAGAACACTTATATCTGCATGATGAGACATATTAATTCAACTGACATCTAACACTTTTTTTCCTTGGATTAGTTCTAGCAGTGAATCAATTTCCTGATCTGGTTCAGCAGGCAGACACAAAAATGTCTGCGTTAATAGAAGTGGGCCGCTCAGAAGATGAAAATGCTTCTTTTGATTGACCTCTACCCACTTAAAGCATATGTGAAACTACCTTAGGGATCTTATGCATAGGCTGTCAGAACATATGGCTATCAACCACCAGTCCATTGGGGTTCTGGTCTCTGCCTTTCAGGGATATTTTCTTCTATTATCCAATCATTGTTTTACATTGGAACTATTTATTAAAGTGCGCATTTGCATTGTGGTCAAAGCTTATATACTGTAAGATATGATTTACTGCAAAGCCCTGAAGAATTACATTACATACCCACAGTAGCCTACTTCAAACATTTATTTTCCTAAAGAAACATGGCATTTTGTAACTTTTTAATATATACCTTTTACAGTACTGATGCAGTAAAAAATATTCACAAATAATATTTTCCTAGAAGTGTTATCACCTCAGCAAACACTATTAATGACTGCTTTCATTTACTAATAACACAACAGTTAAAACCACAATTCAGTGACTGTTTTAGCCTCAATGATATCATCATTGTATGAAACAGTGCGATCTGCTACTGTATTATTAATATTTATTTCATCTTGCAAAGGAATTATTACAGTTGATACTGACAAAGCTCTTTCTGCTCTGGCTGAAAAAGCCTGTGAATAAATCATGTCATGTTTAGATATGAAAAACAGGTCAATGGCTACTGAGCTGACATTTCCAAAAGCAGAACCTTCCCTACAGCATAGCTTTAGGAAAACACGCTTCATCTGACAACATACATTCTTTTTAACAGAATCCTCTTAGTAGGTACTGTATCAAAAAAATCATTTAACTGTGTAAACAGACAGGGAGAACATTCTGAGCAATGGAACTTCTTTTAAATTACAGATACATGCCATAACATTTTAAGACTTCATTTAAACCAACCTCCTTCCAATTGATGTTACATACCTTGAGGCCAGAAAAATCCCCCTCAGGTGAGTTATTTCAAGTGCCTCAGAGAAACTGGTGAGAATAGCACATTTTTTGAAGGAAATGAACCAGTAGAAAGCAGTGCATGTTAGTACTAATGTTCTCCTCCATACAAACAAGTATCAGTTTCCTTTTCTACCAAGATTAAGTGACTGGCAATGCATCCATTTTATTGCTCAGCAACTAAAATCTTTACCAATCATAGGTCAGAGGAACTCTTGTCCAAGGGGAGCACATTTCTTTTAATTAAAACAAAATAATCTAAGAAGATGCTATTGCATTAGTAATTTATATGAAATTAGTAATTTATATGAAATTTATGTAATTTATATGAAAATGCATCTTAAATCTTTATTAAAAATAGGAAATAATCACACTTTTCAGAGGATTCTAAATTGATTGCATATATACTCATAAATCGTACTTGTTCCTTCAGCCAAGTTTTATTACTTGTGGATAGCTACTGCCCCAGACAGACAACTGCCACAAAATAAGGCCTTTTTGTCTTTATATACTAATATGGTTGGTGGAGACATCATTCTCTGACCTGAGTTCAGATACAGCATACTGTATCACATGTTATTTAGGAGCTATGACTCTGTGGTAAAAATGTGACAGTTGTGATCCCTTCCATTTAATGTAAACAAGGAACAGCTTTTGATAGTTTTCTCAGTTGTGTTTTGGTTGGGAAATATTTTAGATATTCTTGGAATAAAAGGTAAAGGAAATCTACATAGCAATTATAAATTAAGACCAATGGCAACTTTTATTTACATAGTTTAACAAACAGATTCAAGCAATTATTACATTAGTCATTCAGATTCTGAACATCACTATAAACAACAAGTTTATAGCAGGCCTAGCTAGTGTTGCATTCTTCATGGAGCTGTATCACTAATCTCCAACATTTTTCTTTTTCCAACGAAGCCACTTCAGAGCTCTCACCAGTGCTACTTGTCCCATGAGGAATGTGATAGTAAAGTTACGTTTATACCAATCTCTAGGATTCCAAAGCCAGGAAAATCATCAGCACACAGAACAAGAACAGGAGAAAGGTACATGATTATATTAAAATATCCTTTGGCACCGGCAAATGACAATTCAGTGACAACATGCTTTTCCATTCTTTGTGGCCACACTTTTGCTGCCTAATTAGAGTTAAATAACCTATGAAAAGGTCTATGTGAATATCCACATCCATGAACAGATTACATGTAGACATTGAGAGCTTAACTGTAAAAAAAGTTAAGGGATGGGTAGTTTTATGACCAATTATATTTGGAATCAGGTAAGATAAAACAATTGTAACCGTATCTCATGTTTCAGAAGTAAAGCTGATCATCAAGCTAGCTAGAAGAATTTCCTGCCAGTGCTGTGCTATGGGTAAGATTTGTTTGTGCATGTATGATGTGTGTGTTGGAAAGGGCATAGTTGGTCACCTATAAAGGGGGGAAAAATAAAATAAAATGACACTTCAAAGACTAATTATATAACCCAATACAGGAAACATTAGGTTTCTAACTCAGTACCCTTTAAAGATGATGCCTTTAATATTGCCAAAGTTAGTGTTTATATCTTTAAATAGTTTTTATGCAGCACGCATGACTTCTGAAGCCAATTCAAGATATAGATAAGATAGTCTGTATCAGCCCTTTTTAACCTCTGAGAACTTGCTTCAAATTCTGTTACAAACTAATTTCATAATTTCTTTCTAGTTTCCAACAAGGATCACTCCCCCATTTTGTAAAATGCTGCACAAGAAGCAATAGAATACACTTACTGTAGAACTAGCAGGGAATACTAAACACTGGGATTTAGGTCTTCTCTTGAGATCTCTGTGGGAAACCTTGCATATACAGATCTAACATAAACGTGAAATACTAACCTCTCAGTAAGGATAGTAGCCAAAATTGTGCTGACAAGCAGCACTGAGCTACCCCCTCAAATGTCATGTTAAATCAAAATATCATGCTAACATTGCAACTGTTTCTTTTCCCCTTTCACGTCTCATTTCCTATATCCTTCTTGAATTTTTTTTCCTAAACTAGACTGTATTTCCAGTCTAAGTACCCTGAACTAAATATTCATGGCATCTATCCACAGTCATTCCTTCAATTTTAACTAAATTTTAGAAGTTGCAACACTTCAGCGGCCACAGTTTTCAGGCCAGCTGGCAACACTGTAAAAGAACATACAGCTGAATGCATAAACAGATTTTTATAAGTATGACCCCTCAAAATCAGGATGCCTATAAAAAGCTCCACTGCTTTCAGGGCTGTGCAGTTCCACTCTGAAACTATAATGATGCAGCTTACACTACCTGATTTTACAAGGCAGCAACAAGGAAGGTCATGTTTAGGCACAAAGCCTGAACTCTCTTACCATGAAGATGGGACGCTATCCTGAGGTCACTACAACAATGGCACCTGGTGACCAGTTTTAAGATGAACTATTTGCTTTCTCACTCATCAGTTATAGGCAATTTGAACAACAGTCCTCTTATTAAAAAGAATTTTTTACTTTCCAACTTTTCATGCTGTTGCTTAGGTTTTTGGTGAGGTTCCCCCCCCCGCCCATGGGCAAGACAAGATGTGCGTATTTATTTTAAATATTTGTTACAGTAAAATCGATCTTACAGTATAGTATGTTACAGTATATGCACAATATGTACAAAGAACCCTAAACCACAATTTGTTATAGATCAGTTATAGCAATGGTAGAATTCTCACTAGCATTACACCATTAGGAACCCGGTAACACTTGACACCTTTGAGCCCAATAATCTTTCAATCCAATACAGAGAAGAAACTGAAGTTGTGGTTTCGTATTCAGTGGACAGTGCTACTGTAACTCTATTAAGTACTATCCTCCTCCAGCTTCCCATTCCTTCCTCATGTCTAGCCCTCTACTAAGTGTGCACAGCTACTTGCAGGGTAATGTGTGTTTGCAAGTCATTTTTCAGTTGTTTCAGATCCCCAATCCAGTTTATCAAGTTGTTGTACAAACAGTAACACTGAAACAATGCAGTAGATGTTGTGAAGACGCATGGTGGATGTGGGCTTACCCAGTTGTAGCCGAGGTTCTACACAGGATGAGTTCAGGCGATCATTTTACTAATGCTTCACCACACAAAAAACCCTCAAACTCAAAGCTAATCACTTTCATTTTTACTATATGCTTGCAAAATAATAAAACCAAGAACGCTAAATATTATTCTCATTAAACAATTTTCCTTTGAGATGAATCACATTTACTAGTCCTTATTTAACAACTAGAATCTGTTATATAGAAATTTCAACTGTTTTACTCGCATATTTATCAGTTTCAATTAGCAGCATGAAAAGACCCATGCCATAAGAGAAAAAATTGAGTGCCTGATCTTGTCGCTCAATCTCAGACATGAGATTCATATCTCCACTAAATCAACAATAAGCAGTAGAAGAACTCAATGATAATGCAAATTTCTGTCAAATGCTAATAATAGCATTTAAAAAAATATTTTCTAAAATGATAGTTTTAGGTGCTGCTTTACCAATTATGGAAAGAAAAGTTCAAATTTTAAATATGATCTCACGCCTGTCACTTAGACTGTAATGTATAATAGCCAACATAAATACCTTCTACATACCTGTTATACTGCATATGCTTTCTAAAATTTTTACTTAGAAAGTCCTTGTAAAAGTCAGCCATTTCTTCTGCATTCAGTGTTGCTTTTTGACCTGAAAATAAGTTTTGGCATAACAACGTCAAGATAATTCTTTGGATTAAAACACTGGGTTCAGATGCAGGAGAGCTAGGTCTGACTCCTCGCTCCTACAAGCTTCCTGTGTAACCCTGAACAAGGTCATATGCTTTTATTTTCCAACTTTTAAAAACTTATCTAGGGAACACAGCAGATTAAAGATACTGATCATCCTGAAGCTGGCGTAACTCCTAAGCCCTTATTACTTGTGAAAGTAATTATGTTTATCAGGTCTTAGATTATGTAGGGAACTAGTGGACCCCTATGAAAAAGTCCATAGATCTAGGAGTATCTATCCTTTGAGTAAAATTAATCTCTTGCGGGTCTGAAGTCTAAACAGCACCAGTAAGAGCACTTGGTAACTTAAATTTCCCCCCTAAAGCAAGTCAGTAACTACAGAAAGAACACTATCCATGACTGACATGATATTTTCAGATGTACATTTTTTTCTGTTGCTGTTGATAAATTTCAAGTAACTTATACCAAAGAGTGTATGTTCTGAGATGTCAGATTTATTAACAATATAGTAGACAATTATTTTGTAAAGAAGCAAGTACAAAAGATGACTTTGAATATGCCACTCTGCTGATTACCCGCTTTCCCCAGCCTCCATATTAGTCACAGTCTCTCCTAATAAAGGCAGTGAGAATAATTCAGCTTCCATCCTAAGCAAGTACTATCCTAGTCAACACTGAATCCTGCTGTAAAATTGAATTAAATCTACCTTTGTTTTGGTTTGCGTAAGGATAAGGGAGGGTTGATGCATTTGTAGTGTAATGACCTTCTATATATAAAAGGAGATGGATTCTCTCCACAGAACATGAAAGGAAAACCTGTGGCTACAGCACAGATGTAGAATCCTGAGAACCAGCAAATATTCTCACCTCTACCAGAGAATTCCTATACAAAATTTCTGGCACTTCCAATGTTTCTAAAATGAGGGTCTAATTTGAATGTCCCAGGGGACATGGATATGATGAGGGAGATGGAATTGTGATATTCAACTTGTTACTGTTCCAAAATGCATTTTAAAGCTCCAGAGACTGCTCATAGAAATGTAAATTATTGATCAGTTCTATTTGTCATTATTTACAAATCTAATATATTACAATGGATTAACATAATATGGGATAAATTTACTCTAAAACTATTTGAAGGCTGCCTACTTAACACCTGTAGTTAATTTGTTTCTTCATACCGGTATCAGCAGAACTGATCATAGAGTCACTTATATAAAAAAAGTAAGTTTTGTTCCAACTGTTCATGTATATTGTTATTTCTCTTATTTTTATATACACACGCAGCTGTATTATAGAACAGAGTTAATCAACACATGCAGCCAATATAATTTTATTTCTAAGGGATGTACATGCTTACTATTTTTTTCTTTATTTCTAGGGTATAAAAACAAAACAAAAAACCGAAACAAAACCAAAATGGCAATATAAAAGAAGCGTTTTCTAAACAACACAGAACTTAATTAAAATTATTTCTCAACCACACACTGATCACTAGGATACAAACAGAAAAGACAAATAATGGTTTGTGATATACAGAACGTCAGAGCAGATGCTTTACTAAACTCAAACAGATTATTATTCTATGAACAAAATATTCAACCTCATACTACAATGGCCAATTCACTGTTGTTATGAAGGCGTCTTGTTTTCAGTTTCACATAATGAATTAGAGAGGAAACTATTTTACAGCAACTGTGCTCAGGCAAAGACAGGCAGATAGCAGCTGCTGTCTCCTCAGAAGCCGTCTTATTCTCCCTCAAGGAAAAATATTGTATTCATTGTATACACTATGGACTTGAAGCCAAAGAGCGTGAATTTATCTGCCCAACCGTAACATGCACTTGAGGCAAACGCTCTATATGTTTTGCTCAGCTAGCTCACTGGATTAGGAGGCGCTTTCTCCTCAGACTACAGAATGATTATATTACTTGGCTAGGATTTCAGCGCATTCCCTCCAACTGTGGGGAAGGAATTAGGGGAAGAACAATGCAACAGATGATCTGACCCCCACATGCACATCTCTGAAGAGCTCCTCCCCTCTTTTTGATCATGCTCCTGAAAACACTTCTAAATCCTACCCTCCAGATTTACTTGTGACAGAACACAAAGAGCATAAACTAGCAAAATTCAAAATCAAACAGAATTCAGAATTCATCCTAAACTATAAACAGAGATCTCACTAACCTGTTTCATCTCTCATTTCCAGACCCTTGGCTTTGAGTCTTGAATAAATAAATTCTTCTTTTTCCTAAAACATGTTTTTCCACATTAGAATCTGATGTGCTCAGGCCGTGAGGTTATCCATTGTTTTTAATCACATAGCAGTGTAGTGCTTAATATCCTCTGAAATAACAAGCAATACTCATTCTACTCGGAAATGTCAACAAAACATTCTCCTGAATCCAGCGAGTTGGTTAAACCAGTAACTTTCTCACTTAGATCCTGCTACCTGCATGCATCAATTAATTCATGCAAGTGTTCTACTGAAACATATAAAACTTATTTGTGCAGTAAAGTTACAGCTGAGCTTCAGTATTGTTTGACAGGATCCAAACCTTCAGTTTATAAGACAAACTGTGAAGATGTGCTGTATTGTGTAACTGAGAATTTGAGCATAGAGAAAAACATGCAGCCTTAAAAAACTGTAACTACTTAGAAGGAGACAGAATAATTAATTGGACATAAGTTTTTCAAACTTAAAAAGCATTCTATGGAATTAAAAAACAAGCTTCATTTTTTCTCCAAGACCTTTGCAAGTTTTGGGAGGATACGATGATCAAAGATCATCACAAATGATGGTGAATTACCAAACCATTACTGTTCTTCCAACAAAATTCAGTGTCTTCTAACCAATGCTGAAATCAGGAAAGAAGACAGACCACGACTGAAAAGTCCCCACTTTTAGCCTTGTTGGGATACACTGCCAGTGAAACAGGGCATGTCCCTCATTTACCCATGGTGATTATACCTAATTTCTCTCACTTAGGACAGAGCAAGAAGAGCTGCAGAATCATTTTCAACAGCTGCTCTAGTCACAGACAGGTCTTGCATGTAGGGTGGCTACAACTTTATATTTTCAGTGCAAGACAGGAAAAAGGCAAGTATCATTATATGCCACTAAACAGCAATAAAATACGCAGGCTCCTTAGTTTTGTACGTCATTTTAAAGAAATGAATGACAAAAAAGTAATTTCCACAAAGACACCGTGCATATTCAAAGAAACGGTATCAATCACCAGCCAGTAATGGTGGGCAGAACTGAACCCTACCTCACAGAGACCACCCCCACCCCCCCCCAATTTCAGGTGGGCGGGCGGGAACCAAGCAGCACCAGGCATTGCAGTGGGCTCACCTGGCGGAAGGCACGGTTGTGTCGTGCCCAGAAGCGCTGGTCGCAGGCCTGGGCCTCCTGCCGTGCCTCCCGCAGCTGCCGCTCCAGGGGTGACTCCTCGGGGGGTATGTAGAAGATGACCGGCCGCAAGTTGGAGTGCTTGTCGGGGGGGCCGATCCAGTCATTACGGGAGTGTGCCGGGGGGCTGAAACCCAGGCCCTTGAAAATACAGGCAGAATTCATTATGACCACTTTAGCAGAGTTTTTGAAGAACATCCCGATTTGAAATAAATTCCAAAACTCCACACAGCCTTAAAACATATAAGCATAACAAGTTCAGAAGTTATGCACATTCATTTACCCTGACTGAAAACGATGTGATACATTTAAAATTTACTTTTATTTAGAAATGCACTACAGAGAAGATACCTTTGACTCTTTTCCATCAGACATGAACCACGTTTTTTTTTTTTTAAAAGCAATTCTTTTTTTTTTCATTTTTGTATCACTGATATTCCACTTTGTTAAAATATTTGATGGCAAGAGCTAGCAAGTATGTAAGTCTTCCTAAGCGCTGCTTTCTTCGTGCATCCTTGTGAACACGCACAAACGTGCAGCTTTTCAGGCCGGGTTTAGGAAGAACTGGCTCTAACAGCCCGTAACTTACCGCTCCGTTTGTAAAAGCGCTTTACTTCCCCTGTGCCTCAGCGCCCCATCCGCATAGCACGGGAAGGCCCGCGTGGTATTTACAAACACTGGGGGCGTTGGAAAATACATAAACAACGAGAGGCCGCGGGAAACGCAGGCTTTTATCGGGACGCACCCGCCCAGCGACGCTGAGAGTTACCGCGGGGGCAGCCAGGGCGGCCTCCCCCGCTCCCCCCTCAGGGCTCCGCAAGGGCGGGAGGCCCCGAGGCCTGCCCCGCGGCAGGCCGACTCAGGGACGCAGGAGTTGYCGCCCCCCCCCCGCCCGGATTTACCGCGCTCTCCTGCCGCTCCCCGCGCTCAGCCGTGGGGCCGCCGCCGGCTGAGGAGAAGGAGGAGAGGAGGCAGCGGCGGTGGTGGCAGCAGCTGCCGCCCCCCCGCACCACCCGGGCCGCCGCCATCACCTGCCGGCGACCGGCACTTTACGGCGGTGTCGCAAAGGGAAAGCTGCCCGGAGCGCGGCGCTGCGGTTGGGGGCGGCGCTGGGGAAGGGGCCGCGTCCCTCGGCCGCGCCGTTCCCGCCTCCGCCGCCGCCCGGCTGCGGGGCGGGGCTCCTGGGGTGCGCTGCCGCTGGGCCCGTGGCGCAGCGCCGGGCCGGGCAGCGGGTCCCTCGGCCAGGGCGGCCAGCGGGTGAGGCGGCCGGGGCAGGGCAGGCGGGGGGCCGGGAGGGAGCGTTACGGGCGGGGGCGCTGAGGGGGTTTGCTCCGGGGGCGGGGCGGGACGAGCCTCTCCTCTCCTCAGGTGCCTCCGCGCTCCCCTGGGGTGGCCCGTTGTTATCTTCTTTCCGCGCTTCGTCGGGCCCCATCGCCGGGGGGTGGGGGGGTGGGGGCGGGCGGTTGCTGCCGTGGGGTGGTCTGGAGGGGGCCGCGGGGGTGGCGGGCGCTCGAGGGGGAGCGTCGGCTGTGGGGCCTGTGCGGGGAAGGCAGCCCTGCCCTGGGGTGGTGGCACCCCAAGGGCGGCCGGGTTTTGCCGCTGTTTTTCCCCTGGGCTGCGGGTGTCCGGTTTGTTCTGCGTTGCCTTCAGCTGCAGAGCAGGTGGGGAAGAGAGGGCTGAAGGTTGTGGGTAAACGCTAAGAGCTGGTGGTGTGGTAACTAAAGCATCACCCCTGCAGCCCAAGCAGGAAAGAGGTGTGAAACAATAGAGGAATGGCTATGAAATATGAGCCAAGTGGTTTATTCCTATCGCTAGCAATATTTGAAATAGCTGTAACGCTGAAGTGCTTCAGGATGTTGTGAAAGTTGTGACGTGTGCTTGCACAGCACTTTATTAATCACAAGTCTTGTTCCTTGTTCTCACTTTCCTTGTAGTTCATCTGAAACTGGACGAAAGAAGAGAATGGATATGGGTAACCAACACCCATCCATAAAACGGTTGCATGAAATACAGAAAGAAGTCAAAGAGATTGAACAGCAAGTGGTTGTCTTCAGTGGTCTGTCTACTGATCGAGATTACAAGAAATTAGAAAGGAGTCTTACTAAACAGCTTTTTGAAATAGATTCTGTAGACACCGAAGGAAAGGGGGATATTCAGCAAGCAAGAAAGCGAGCTGCTCAGGAAACAGAGAGGCTGCTTAAGGAACTGGAACAAAATGCAAACCATCCACGCAGACTGGAAATAGAGGCTATATTCAAGGAGGCACAGTCACTTGTGGAACGTGAGATTACACCTTTTTACAAAGGAGGTAACTGTATAAGTGATGAATTTGAAGAAGGTATTCAGGACATTGTATTGAGGCTTACCCAGGTGAAAACTGGAGGGAAGGTTTCTTTACGCAAAGCAAGATATCGCACTCTGACAAAAGTATGTGCTGTTCAGGAGATTATAGAAAGCTGTGTAAAGCAACAGCTGTCCCTGCCACTCTCTAATGATGCGCATCCTTCTGTCTCCAAAATTAACTCTGTAATGTGTGATGTGAACAAAGCAAGAGGAACTCTTATTGCACTTCTAATGGGAGTGAGTAGTAATGATACCTGCAGGCATCTATCCTGTGTGCTTACAGGCCTCATTGCTGACTTGGATGCTTTAGATGTCTGTGGTCGCACGGAAATAAGAAATTACAGAAAGGAAGTAGTGGAAGAGATCAATAAATTGCAGAAATACCTGGACTTAGAAGAAGAAGCAAATTCTACTCACGCTTATGATTTGGCACAAAATCAGTCCATTCTAAAAATAGAAGAGATCCGCAAGAAAATGAAGGAAGTTAATTCTTTACTTTTAAAAACAGAGAATGCTTCTGATTTGTATTTGGGATCCAAAGCAGAATTGCAGGGATTAATTGCCCACTTAGATGAGGTGAGTCCAGGAAAAAACCCCTGTATTAGAGAAGCCAGGAGAAGAGCAGTAGTAGAAGTTCAAACTCTTATAACGTATATTGATTTGAAGGAAGCACTTGAAAAAAGGCAAATGTATCCTGAGCAAACTGCTGCTGAACATCAGTCTCATAAAGCAGTTTGGACTGTTCTTGGAAACTTGTCTCAAATTCAGCAGGAGGTGATTTCATTTGATGGAAACAGAACGGATAAAAATTACATGAGACTGGAAGAACTTCTTACGAAACAACTTCTAGCACTTGATGCTGTTGATCCACAAGGTGATGAGCGGTGTAAGGCTGCCAGAAAGCAAGCAGTAAAGCTTGCACAGAATATTCTTTACTACCTGGACATGAAAACAGATGAATGGGAGTACTGAAACAGCCATGGCCTAACATAGAAGAACATTTTTTCCTTTGGCACTTTATGCAGATCATTGGCAGCACATAATAAAAGTGGTGTGTTCTGTGCTTGCTTAAATCACAGAGATTGCATAAGCAGTTGACTTGGCTATATGTCTGCTATCCCACGCAGTCACCCACTTGCCATGGCAACTGTCAGTACACCATCAGCAATTCTGGTCATTGCTATAAGCAAAGAAGTGCGATTCTCTGAAGGAATAGCTTAACACTTGATCAAATGGCTTTTTTTTTTTTTCCTGTTTTTGTTTTAATAACCTTGTGCAATGATGCAGATTTTTCAAAGAAGCAGAAACTTCCTTATGGTACAGTACTGGCAAAACTATTTAAAGACGACTGGACATGAAAATTAGTATTCAAGCATGAGGCTCCATCCAGCAACTTCATAGCAGTCTTGGATATACTCTTAATGTGCTGTTACGACAGAAAGTATTAAGGGCAAAAAACCTGCTGGCTTTTGGGTTGTACTTGGTTTATTCCATCCATCACCCCTTTCTGGGTGTTTAGATTTCGTAGTTAATGGAGCTATAATGCCAACTGCAAATTAGCATTTACATAGGCAAAGCCAATTACATCTATTTTTTGTAATACCTGAGCCCTCTGATTTGCAAAAACAGGTCTTTTGTTGGTGGAAACTCTTTCAAATTATTGCTTTAAGGTACTGAGACTTGGAGAGGAAAATCTGTACGTATATACTGACCAGGTAAWTGGGATTTCGAGGATTTCACACTGCCATCTATAAACGCCTGAAAACTGCACTGAACTTTATTTAGTGGCTGCTTAGGTGTCTTTTTAAACTCTGCTGTTAGATTTGGTTTTGAAAACAGAAACAGAGTTCACTTTGAAGTGAATGAGCATTTTGGAATTATTTTTGTAAAATTAGGTAGCTAGCTATAAAGATGTCCCTAATGATGTAAATGTGTGTTATATATTTCATACTGGTCAGTTGTGGCTTCAAGCAAGTCTTGGAAAAGACTTGTGGCAAATGTCTCTCCTTGCAACTCATCACTTAATTGTTTTAGTAACTTTGTAAATAAGCTTGCTTGTACTATTGTATGCACCTACCTTTTTATTTGTAGCTGCTAGTGCCAATCACATTTCTACTATAGCTTGTTTTTTGGCATTTTTTTGAGAGCATGGCATCAAAATGAATTAATTATAAAGATATATTTAATTATGGATACTTTGCACTTAGCTCTTTCATGTTGAATTAATGAATTATTGTTCTATAGATAATGATTTGCACCACTTTAAGGAGTAAAAACCATTTCGGATGTTAAAATAAATATTTTTAGATCTATTTTTGACTGATGAGAGAAGACAATACTGTCTGTGAGAGACAAGTGCCTTTATGACACCACTAACTTGCACCGTCATATGTAGGTATAGGAACTGTTTACTGGCAGCTTGATACATTTGTAATCTTTGCAAACTGGATTTCTCACATACATGTAATTCTACTATAATATGTCAAATTTACATAATACAATAGGTGACAATTGTTCTATAGAGTCCTGAGAATGAGTATCAAATTTGGGAAATACAGATTCTGCTTAAAAATGAATGCATTGATGTGGAGATGGGGGACTTTGGGCCGGTCTTCTGTGCCTGTTGCTACAAGAAGGAGAGAATATGTTTGCTCCATAACGTGCTTTGAGATGTTGATGAAAGGCTGTGTAACTTCAGAGTGTGAATATATTTTGTTTGTGATCGTACAGGTGATTGCTTTGCAATTTTACTTGCCAAAAACGATCTATTTTTCAATTAAGTACAGTGCCTAAGGCACAATTTGGCAATGACAGAATGTTTGTTGGAGGATTCTCTCTGTTCCTTCAGAGATATAACCCAGTTGAATTTATCTCTCCTTACCTCAAAAAATCACTTCCCCTAGTTAAAATTCCAGTCTATATTTATATATTATGTGGCTAACACAGAATATTAATAATGTTATACACCTGAATTATTTTACTCATTTCAAGCTTTCTACATGTTTGAACTGCAACTTCTGATTTGCACTTACATTTTTAGGAAATAAAAGAATTTGGTAGCATAATTATATTATTCATTTTTCTTTAGTATTACTGTCAGGTCTGCAGTGGTTACTTGTAGATTGTTTAACAATTTAGTGTCCGTGTTCTTTGGAGGTCACGYGTAGCTTTATAAATGTTTGAACCTCTTACGTAAAAATGAGTAAGTATAGTTTTCAGATCTGTTCTATTTTAAATTTGTATGTCTTTTAGCTTTTCTGAATGAATTGTTACGCCTGCGTCTCTAAGAAGGCAAATGTGTAAGGTTAGTGTAATTTTGACTAACTGAGTAGAGTTCAGTAGCAAGATACTGGGCGGATTAAGCTTTTTTCCATTGTTCTGTAATCTAATGAATTGACTATTTAAATTTTATGGTAAAATCCTCATCTGGAATGGGATTAATTCACAGTTTTTGCATGAATGAAAATAATAAACTGAATATGCTTAACCAAAAAAAAAATGCACAGATTTCTCAAAATCTTGCTTTTGTGCTGAAGAATGTAATTTCTCTGTTTTCTATATCCAAAGATTGAGGGAAACACAACTTTTCTTTCTGATACAGCAGGCTAAAATAATCAGCAAAGTGTAAATGGACCAAATTGCAAAAGCCTGCATTTTAGTACTATACTGAAATATGATAGCTTTTCTGTGTGCTGTGTAATCTACTTTAGAGCAAAATAAATGATTGGATATTTGGGGGAGAGGTAATCCTACATCGTGATTCCTATTTGTTAATTGTATTTCTTTTTAAACTAGTTTTCTTTAGTTATTTCAGTGGGGTTTTTTTGTTGTTTACCACTCAAAGTGGTTTTTCTGCATTACCAGTTTGGGGGAGATTTCTGTTAAGTATGGTTCCTACTTTTTCAATTTAACAGAAATTAGTGTACGTGCTCCTCATGGTGTATATGTCTTGATTTATTGCTGTGTAGGATATGGCACTTGTATATACAAATTCAAGATTAAATATTGCAGTGTTATATTCTTGATTATTAATAAAAATACATTACCAACTTTTACTAGGTATTCATTTGAATGTTATGCCCTGCTGCCTTTCTCTGTTTATTTTTGAATGTGAGTTATCAGAATGTAAATGATTTTTGTCTTAGAAAAAGTGTTTTTATTAAATATATAGACGTAAAGCTCTCTATTTTTTTTCTCCTTCTTTAAAAGTTTGCTTTTTCACTGCTGTATTTATGACAATAAAGTTCTTTGCGTGGAAAACACTCCTACCTCTGCTTGCTAAATCTGGTGCCTTTTGGTTTTCTCTGCATTCAACCTTGCATTACAATCATTACGTCAGTTGTTGCTTGCATTCTTTCGTCAGTGACAGCTTTGCATACTCCTGGGCTTCAACTGGATGATGGCTACAAAAATGCTTGTGGCTGTTTAAGATCTTGCCACTTTTCAGTTGAAGGATACTGCCTTAACAGATGAGCTTGCAAAACTGATGGTATGAAGTCTCTTCATGTGCAAAGTCAACGTGGATTAAAGAACCTTTAGTAGGAGTTAAGATAATCTGGTTTTAAACTGTGTAGATGAGGCATGTTCACATGATTGTTCTGATGGCTCAGTATGTTTTCTCAAGATGCAGTGAGCCAAGTTATCAGCTCACTCCTGATGAAAATCAGAAATTCTATTTCTGCCCAGAAAGCCACTGGCTTTGTGCAGTTTCTGCTGCTTGGCCAACTCCTATGAGCTGATTTAATCCAATAAAATGGGAGAAAACAAACTTAAAAATGGAGGAGGGAGTTTTTTGTGGGTTTAGTGAGTCAAACTGGCTTGTAGAAAAGCTTCATGTGGGCCAGAGCTACTGCAAAATGAATGGGTGGGTCATGCAGCTATGGGTTAGGGAGTAAATTTTAAGATTTTCAGTAGTAGTAAGTCATTAGCTCAACCTTCTGCATAGTTCAATTTCTGGAGGAGAAAGAAGGAGAGAAGGTGGCACTATCCCGTGGACAAGTAGGAATTTGCTGGGTTAGTAATGGGATACGATGAAGGCAATACAAATGAATCATGTATAGAAAATAAACCAGTTGCTTTCAATTGCTCTTTTGTGTTACATAGTAAGTGTTCATGCAATAAAAAGCACAAGTGGTCATGTSGAAGTACTATATACAATCGGGAAAAGTCTTACCCAGAAAACATGAGATGAGAATAAGGTTTATAAAGGTTGAATGTTCCTGTAGATAGCAAGTTCACTGTATCTTCTTTCTCTCCCTTTTAACAGTATAGCTTATTTGAAGGAAATACATTCTTCAAATCATCAGAGCAATGGCCCTAGATGTTGCTCAGCTAGCTGCTGACCTGTTTGTCTTGATCAGCTGTTTACTCGTCAAAGGCGAGAATTTGCCTTGCTGAGAATTTTTTTGTGTGTGTTTGGGACAGGCAGATTTTGGTGCCTGAAATGGTTTAACTGGAAAAACTCTGTGTTTTATTTCCATATAGGCGTATCCTCTCCTTTGGAGAATTCTCAGCTGAGAACTTGAAGGAGTAGAAGGACTTCAGTACTGAACTTGTGGATTGAAGGCCTGGGGGTTTAAGCTGGCTGCCAGCAGGAGACATTTAAATGGCAGGATTCGGGAAAACATTCCTGCTAGAGGAAACTGCTAGCAGAGACACAACCAAATGTTCAGAGCTGATGTTCTGAGCGAGCTCTGTGCCTGTTCCCCTGTTGCTTATGAGCTTTCATTGAGAAAATGAATTCTTGGGGGAATACTCCCTGAAATACTGTCGGGCTTTTTGTTTTAGATCAAACTGAGAAATTATGTTTAAAGCTTTTGCTGAGCCACAGTGGGGCATGTACTAGTCGTTGACTGGTCTGGATATCATTCTGTTTTGCTACGTGAAACAATAACGTACATAATGCTTTCAGTGATATTAGTAGGCATGTCCATGTCAGCTGAAAGCTGGTCGTTAACTGAAGAAGCTGAGGATGAGGTGTGCTTTTGTTGAAGGCTTTGCACAATGCTTATCCTTTCTCTCTGCAGCATTTGGTTCTGGGGACTGCCAAACAGATGAATGCATGAGTTGCACTGCTTGTCAGCTCAAAAATAATGAGGACCCTTTCTATATCTGCAGACTTTTCCTACAGGACATAAATTGTAGCAGAGTTTGCCATTAGAAATGGAAAAGTACAATGAGTTTCTTAATTGGGCCATTTCTCCTCAATTAGTTTTGCCAGACAAACTTCTGGGCCACAGGAGTTCCTTGTGAAACCTGTATTTCAGGCAGCTAATCAAAAGCGTCTCATGAGGGAAGAAACACAATGATGCAGTGCAATGTCCTTAATATGGTCCTGTCTTATTTAGCTCCCCAATTGTATTGACTCCGGAACAGATACCCAAACCAAATCTGTGATCGTGACCACCAAGAGGTCTATAAGCCAAATCAAAAACCCAAAGAAGCAGAGAGAGAAGAAAGGCTGGAGGAAAACAAAACAAAAAACTAGTAAAGTTGCCAGGCTGTTGTTTGACTGACTTCTTTTAGTTTTACGATGTAAGAAAAGCAAGCAAAGCAAAGCTCCCTTTTGCCTTGTTGCAGTTATACCTAGTCTACACCCTGCAGTTCAACGTTTTCCACCCTAAGTCACCCTAAGTGCTCCTCCTGGGCACAGTCCAACCTCTAACTGATGGGGGTTAGCCTTGGTGTGCCCTTAGGCAAGACGGTGCCACCCATCTCTAGGGATGCCATAATTACCCTCATTCTCTCTGAAATGTCTGGTCATGGCAACTCTTAGTGTGCGCTTGGAATATCAGTGTGGCTTGGAGAAGACAGTGTGCAACGTGAAGGCTATATCCTGTAATAAACTGATAATTGGAAGGGATAGTACAGTAACTGGTAGCAAGTCTGAGTAAGATATCATTCGTGTAATTGTTTATGCTGAATTTCTTAGGTTTTTAAAGAAAATTCTTCATAACATTGTTTTATTCAAATCAGTCCATAGCCTAGGATCGAATGCCTACTTCTTACCTTCCAGGTGCCTCATGTTAATACCATATGAAAAGGAGGTTTGAAGTGCTCCACCATCTATGGATATTAATGAATGGCCTCTGCTCACTTTCAGACATCTAGTAAAAGCCAGGTTTTCCAGAATACTCAGCATCCCAAAGTTCCCACTGTGACAGTAAAGCCATGTTTTGAAAAGGAGCCCGTCCATAGAGCCGCACACCCTATCATTTCTTGTTACAGACAACCATGGGATCATCCTTGTGGCTAATCAAGCTGCAACTTAAAATGGCTTTGCCTCATTCCTCCAGTGAAAGGTTGTTCCAAAGCATCATTGCTGTGAGGATTGAGTAACCTTCCAATTTCCAGCATGAACATATTCATGAGAAGCTTTTCTTCTCTGCTAGCATGTAGTCTAGAATATATTTATAGGCCACAGCTGAATTGCCTCTCAGCTCCTGTTTTGCTTGGCTAACGAGCCAAATACACCCAAACAGGCTGAGCTCCTTTGAAAATTTCTCCTCTCTGAATCCAAAGCAAATCCTTAATAGTCTTTTTCAATTTTTTCAGGAGTTTTTCCAGTTCTGAACATACCTAAGGCTACAACTTCCAACCTGAAGTAGGAGTCAGTACAGGTACATTGTTTGATGCATTGTTTCAAAGGATGTCTAAAACAATGAATGTCACATCTCTAGAAATGCAATTGTAAAAACCTGAACTATGTATTTTTAGTACTTTCTTCATGGCATCGTCTTCATGCCCAGCCTGCTTTGCCGTTTGGATATTCTAGTAATCAATAATTTTGAGTGACCTGCAGAAAAGTGGTGGAAATATTTTCAACCTCTGCTGAGTTTTTTGCATCAACAGTGGGTGTGGTGTTGTTTGAAGGAACCATGTGTGAGTGGTTTTTAGATAAGAAGCTATCGCTGATCATTTCACTTGGCTGGAAGCATGAGTTTATTTACACAAGTCTAATAGTATCCAAACTAGATTAAAAGCTTCTCCAGGGAGAGTTGACCCCAATTTATGACAAAGATCTTTGAAATCATCAATTAAAACAGGAGACTGCTTATGAAGTGTGGCCTTAGTATAGAAGGACGATTTACATTGATATAATGTATGTATGTGCTTTCAAATTTGAGTTATTAGAAGTACTAAACTCTTAAGAAAAAAATATTTAATAACCTACAAAACATCACGCTGAACATATATTCACAAGCAAACATTCATAGTGTGTGTGCTATAGTTTCCAACCTTCTTCAAATTATAAACTCAAAAAAATACATATGGCAAATTAAAATCTACTGACAACGGTTGTCTTTTGGGAGCTTCTAAAAGTATGCCAGGGATCACTGGGAGTCTGCAGAATACTAGTTGTAAGGTGGCTCCCTGCAAGGTTTAAATAAGTTTACAACAATGAGGGCAAATAATCTTTAAAAAAAAAAAAAAAAAAAAAAAGATTACTGAAATGCAGTAAAGCCAGCAGCTGCTTTGGGAAGCCTCAGAACAGCCTCATTCCAACTCAGTGTTTTGGAACATTTCTCAGCATCCCTGTTTTCAGAGCAGAAGCCAATTTATTGTCTCTTTTATTTCTACAGAGCTGTTGTATTTCTGATTTATTTTGTCTCTGTCTTTTGTTATAACCCTTTAATTCAGTTTTGTGGCAAATTTTTTCATTTCTATTTCTGGTCCATCTTGTTCTTCCCAAGCACAAGTTGCTTCCCTAGTTACTAATTCTTTTGTGGACACCATTTCCACCACTTCACCAATGGCTGAATTCTTTCTCTGTCCTGGTGGAAACCTTACAGCTTACGTTCAGGACGCATTTGTTAGTTGAGGTCTCTGCCAAAGATCAAGTTTACTCACTTGGTCAGATCTGGAGACCCCGAAAAAACACATGCATGCCACATGAGCTCCTGTGCCATGGGTCTCTGGGACCAAGGCTCTGGTAATTATGAAGAAACTGTTTAAACTAAGATACAAGACAGCTGGGAGGGCTTTTATGAGCTTCATTCCTGGTACAGAAAGAGAGGACATTAGGAGGTTGTTACAACAGGTAAGAAAACATGAGAGGGTAGAAGAACAGCCAACACAGTGACTAAAAAATACTACTGCTGATATACTCAACTGATGGAAGGAGTTGGGGGACAGGATGGAGAATGGGATGGGGTGCTGGGAGCCAGCGTGACAGCAGGCCAGGGCAGGTCCAGTGACAATATTCAGGCTCCACCAGGAGTCCAGATCGCCAGACAAGTCTGGTGGTGAGTCAGGTCTGAGGTTAAGCTGGGAACTCAGCCAGCGGGTTGGGGTCAGGGCCCCAATCAGTGAGTCCAAATAATCAAGGATGATAATAGTCAAAGATGACAATGTTTTAGACAGGTTTTGCTAAGCAGTTAGGGCATCACTGAAGAGTTGGTAATAGAAAATAATCAGGGATTGAGTCAGCACAAGGATAAACCATGGGAAATCTGTTCTTGATCTCAGCTCATAAGGCTACATTCCTATAAATTCAGAGTGCTAGTCAGCAAAGTCAGTTGCTGAATATCTCAAGGACCTGAGCATGGAAAAGGTCTGGACTTTCAGTAACTACGCAATTTCTGATCATATGATACAACAACAGCCACACACCAGCACATCCACCAGTTCATGATGCAACTGCATTCCCACTTGCTTACTATGGGATGATGCTATATAGGATGACGCTATATGATGGAAGACTAGCAGATGCAATATTTATATTTAATGCAGGGTCAATTGATCTTGACTCACAGAAGCTGCACAGAACTTCACATGGAAATTTGAGTGGTCACTGCAGTATCGCTTTCAGTTTTGGCACTACCTCACAGAGAGCTTTCTGGAGTATTTCTACACAGCTATCCCTATGGTATGGCCACAAAGAAGATGAAGATGTTCCTACACTGTGCCAGAGACAATATCTCCAGTTCAGAAAGGGAAGCATTACTGTCATTGCAGAGGGCAGTAGGGAAACCCTCTTTGAAATATCGTATGCACTTCTGGTCACTCCCACTCAGGGAAGCTTAATGACTACGAGAGGTGCAAAACAGACCAGGAGAATGAAGGACCTGCTTTAGTGGAAGGCATTAAAAGAGCTGGGTTCTGTAGCCCAGCAAAATGAAAGCTGAGAAAAAACATGTGATTGCTCTCTCTAAATAGCAGGGTAAGTATCAAAGATGAAAAAGCAATTACTTAAGCTAATGGATGGTGTGGGAAGAAATACAAGTGGACAGAAATTAGCCAGGCTGGAAACGAGAAGAAGAGACAATTTCTGAAGGAAGCTATATGAGATGTTGCCTTGACTTGATTACCCCAAAGATACCTCTGAGTCCTTGAGTATCTTCATTCTTAAGTCTTCTGTGGATGTGCTAGTACCTGTCACATATTTCTATTTATTTATCTTTCTCTTCTTTGGAAATCAATGCACCATCCACTTTAGAGTAGCTGTAAGGTTGTATTAAATTCTTACAGACAAGCAGCCATGCTATGGTGGTAATGTGGCTAAGTCAAGTCCTCAAAAGAACTTAGGAAGTGTACTTTAACTTAGGACGTGATCTTTAATTCAGCTGCCCAATGCATGCAGGTTTTGATTACCCTTTTTTAAACAATGAATGAAAAGTTACTCAATATTTCTTTTTAAGCTCCTTATTCAATATCTGGGTTCACATTTATTTTATTTCCTGCAAATAATATAAATCCTACTCTGATTATACCATTACTAATTTCATCACAGTCTCAGCAGATTTCACTGTCATCGATGAGTTCGGTTTCAGAGTGCCCCAAGAACTCAGGTTGTGTTATTATTCCTTGTTCCTAACTGGGTCTGGAGACGAGTCCATGTGAGAGGCTGCATTATGCTTAGTACACAGGATGTTAAAATTTAGATGGGCACCTCTAACGTGCCTTCACTGACTGTCTGGGAGCACACTTTCCAGGAGCCCACAGCCACCAAATGAAGGCATTTTTTAATAGGAAGCCCAGAAAGCAGATGTCTGGCAGGCACTAAGTCACAAAATCAGCTTGGGAGGGACCTAAGGAGATCATCTCATGAAAACCTTTGCATTAAGAGAGAATTAATATCAACAGATCATGAGTGACCAGTATTTGTGTAACCTTCTCAGAGATTCCACATCCTCTGCAGACAGCCTGTTCTAGGTCTTTACTACTTCTATAGTTAGCAAGTTTTTCCTAACAGCTTGACTCTTCTTTTCATCTAAAGATTTAAATAATACTGATTTTTTTTCTTCTTACTCTATCCCCATGAATCTGGAGAATAATTAAGTAATCATTAGTAATAAATAACTAATCCCTTATTATTCACAGAAAATAGCTGTTTCCTCAGCTCCCCTTTTAGCATTCGCTTTTATAGATTAAGCACCCAATCAGCTTCAGTCTTCCATCGCAGAATAACATCACATGTTATTTAAATCTCTGTTGCTTACGTGGCTCTCCCATAGATGCTCTCCATGGGCCTATTTCTTGAAGTACTATTCCCAAAAATGGACACAGAACTACAGCTGGGGAGCCATTAGCAATTAGCAGCATGGCATAATTGCCTCTCATATTTTAGCTATTACAATCCTATAAATACAGCCAAGAACACCTTCCTTGCAAGAGCATCACACAGTTGACTCATGTTCAGCATATGATCCTGCATAAGCCCAGACCTGTCTGATCTCACACATCAAGTGCAGGACTCATGCCGCCGGCTTCTGCCTCTGGCCTGCCTGCAGCTAGGGCGAGAGCGCGTATTTGCTGTGCTGGGCAGAGCCTCCTGCCTGCACCATGGCTCCGCATGCCAGCCACGGCTGGTTGCCACCATCTGTGATTCACTGACCAAGGCTGTGTCTGCCAACTGCCAACCAGCCCCCCAAAAAAATGACCGCTCCTGTTGCATCCTGGAGCTGTGCCTGCTGCACCATCATGTGAATGGAGGTGCCAGAAGATGGCTCCTGCCCAGCCAGGCATCCTGATGTGCCAGTGCCATTAACTTACATGGATGCTTGAACAGCCTGCAACTCCCAGATCCTTTCCTGTTCCCCTTCTGATCCTGTGATCTTCTGGAAGTTCAACAGTCAGAAAGGACTCAGATGGAAACTTCTCTTCCCTGAATTATCAAGGTTGGCAACTGGAGGGAAGGTCTTTAACTGGAGGAGGAGGCATATTTCAGCTACTCAATCTGAAACCTCCAGAAGAGGCTTCATTCAGAGATAGTTCCCAAACATTTTCTGAAGACAAAGTACTGCTCAGAGAGCTCTAACAAGGCTCCATACTCACTAGAGGCCCATGAAAATCTTGGTTCTTTTCATGTTGCTGAGCCTTCTCCTGATTCCCACACCCTTCCTTCGTTTTACATGTTCCGCTGCAAAAGTAAGAGTGCCTTTTGGTTTATGGCATGCTAGTCTTCTCATGCAATAAAGAGCACTCTTTCTCTGGGGTTTTATAGGCTTCTGTAGCTCATTGGCAATGAATACATTTTCTTCCACATAATCTGGATTAAGGTAGATGGTGCATTGCATCACCTATATTAGTGATTGCCAGGCTGTGTTTTAAGGTGAAGCTTTCTCTGTGTACTCTATATTTCTGATTTGTGTTCTAGCTTGGTGTCGTGGTTTAACCCTGGCAGCACCTAAACACCACGCAGCTGCTCGCTCACCCCCCCGCTCCGGTGGGATGGGGAAGAGAATCGGGAGGGCACGAGTAGGAAAACTTGTGGGTTAGATAAAAACAGTTTAATAATTGAAATAAAACAAAGTAGAACAGTAATAGTAACAGTGATAACAACAACAACAACAACAATATACAAGGCAGGCGATGCACAATGCAACTGCTCACCACCCGCCGAAACCGACGCGTGCCCGAAAYGAGAGCCTGTTCCTGGGACCCAGAGCCCCCACACACCCTTAGTTTTTCTACTGAGCATGACGTCGCATGGTATGGAATACCCCATTGGCCAGCTGGGGGGTCAACCACCCCGGCTGTGCTCCCCCCGCCAGCTTCCCATGCACCTGGCAGGGCATGGGAGGCCGAAAAGTGCCCGGTGCAAGCACCACGCAGCAACACCCAAAACATCAATGGGCCATCAACGCTCCTATTATACCAAACCCAAACCACAGCACACCCCCCCCAGCTACTGGGAAGAAAGTTAACTCTGTCCCAGCCGGAACCAGGACACTTGGAAGGGAATAATATTTCAAAGTAGGAGGGTAGATGTGGGTGGCAATCATTACCACAGGCCTGGGAAAATCTTGTTTTGATATCTGGCCCTTGAGTTGCCAGTTCCTGGGTTAGTGATTAGATCTTTCTATGTATTGGTTCAATAGCCAGCACAGTGAGGAGTTAGACTGGCGACACTGGGGAGTCGGGTAGATGGCTGTGCATGACTTGAGTACCTGTCCCAGTCTGAATCCATGAGCTGAACTGGAGTTTCCAGCCTGACTTCAGCGGCCTACCTCGGCTCAAACCCTGGGTGCGTCTGGATGGAGGCACTGCAAAGATAAGCCACCACAACCAACAGCAGAGCAACCTTCCCCAGGAGTAAAGCAGTTCACAGATATCTGACTCTGTTTTTAATATGATTTTTAAATGTAAATATTAATGTTAGCTTTGCTCTCTCCAAGGCCTTTCTGTGAGATACACACCCTCCCGAACAAACACCTGCACTACAACTCCTACTTGTGATTGCCAACCTTAGCTTAAACTCAGCCTCTCCCTCAGATGAAGTCACCCTTTAGGGAGAAGCTCCTTTCCCAGCGGGTCCCACCTCCCGTAGGAATGCAAGACCATCGGCCCACCTGCAGAAACCAGTGCACGCACGAGTACAAGGCAACCCCAGCCGTTTGTGCATCAAATGTATGGATGAAAGCTACCCCTTTCCTCATGTCAAAGGGTTAAACACTTCATTTCTTTGCAACAGGCACTTGGATACTTCCAGCCATTGTATGAGCTGCTGGGTGTGTTGGGAGTGTCTATTGTCTGCGTGGACCATTGTTCTTTCCTTCAAGGCAGCAGATCACTCTCTGCTGCAGGTTGTCTTCATCTCTCCTCCTCCCTGTGAGTGGAAAAACCACCTTTGGCAACACCTAGCAGTGTCTTGTGCCGCTCCTTGATTTTCTTTCTGATTTGATACCTGCTGTGACTTTTTAATCTCACCAGGATGGTTCTGCTTTGAAGCACAAAGCCACGTGCTCCCTTAGTTGYGGTGTTATTGCAGTTTGATGGAAGTAGGGTTCATTTGGGAAGGAAGGGGGAGGGATGGTACCAGCTTTCTATTTCTGTACGCCGCTCCAGATCCTCACTCTCCGCTGTGCACGGCTGCTGCCTTGTAGGGTGTGAGCAATTCCATTTCTTCACTTCTCTACTTACCCACTTTGTCTGACATGCTCCTGTGCTTGGGCGCCGGACTCGCACCTGGTCCCCTAAATCTCATGAGCATCTTAAAAGAAACAGGGCACCACCTAATCTGCTGTTTTCTATATATAACTGGAGTGCATGACACAC
Organism: Phoebastria nigripes; assembly: GCA_035582835.1. Taxonomy (NCBI): domain Eukaryota; kingdom Metazoa; phylum Chordata; class Aves; order Procellariiformes; family Diomedeidae; genus Phoebastria; species Phoebastria nigripes. Next base: position 327,944 of record JAYKAV010002866.1, read on the forward strand.
TTCCCAAAATAAGCTGCAGTACTTAGCGGCTGCTGTATTGTCATGGGGTGCAGAATAGGAAACGCAGTTCCTCAGCTTTCATGAGGGCTTTTATCGCTAACCTGACTTGTCACTTCTCTAACAGAAAGCAGCCAGGCTTTGACTTCTTTGTTGGCTTCACCTTTTTACAAAACAGCTAGTAGAACAAACAAAATAAACACAGTTTAATGGCATTTTGGCAGTGCAGGAAGTCAGAGGGATTATTGCCTGTGGATTTGTAGGGAGCAGGATTCAGCTCTGTCATATAGCTAGAGAACCCAGCTCTGACTTTCATCTCACAACACATGGCTCTCCAAAGTCATCATCAGGGATGCAATCTTGCAAAATCTTCAGCCCCTCCTCACTTCAAGTGGCCTGGCCTGTGTGGAAGGAGAGGACAGCCTGTCTGCTCACAGTGCCAAGAAAGCACTGGCAGATGTTTATAGGGTGCTGATACATCTTCAGCCGCCGGTGTTAAATTCCTGAAGATGCGAGGCTGTGAGGTGTCTGATAAACAGCTCAGACAGGACACTGCAGCTGCTCTCATTGAGTGCCCAGTGAAGAAAAGATTGTGATTTTGCAAAAATGAAACCATAAAATGGAAGTAGAGGAATGTGTCTGCATTTTTCAGACTGAGTAGATTTCTTAAATACAACTCATCAGCATAAATGCTGGCATGTGAGGTGGTTTTTAACATTCACAAATGTAAATGGCAGGAGAAGCACTAAGAAGCTCAGTGAGCAAGAGGAAGTTTAGGTTAATAGTTCCTTTCAAAAAATATCATGAGACTAATGCTTAGCCAGCTTTTTTTTTTTGTCTCTCAGTTGTTTCTGGCTGCAGAACTGCAAACTCTGTGACTTCAGCCAGCGAAGTCATTTGTAGGTGCAAACCCATGCACAGGAGACAGCATGAAAGGCAAGATGCTAACTGCATTACAGCTTGCTTAGAAGAACAAACACTGTCTGGGACTATGAACTTATACCTCAGGGTCAATATGACCTGAAGACCCAACCTAAGCCAGCTCCTACCAGATGAGAACACCCCATGCCAATGACAAAATAATAGAAGATTTACCTTTCAGCAGCAACAAAAAATAAATATAACCATGGCCAGAACAGCAATGGACCGTAGGAAGTCTCGGTGAAAAATTTGATCCCGAGTTTCTGCTTGATGTGCACTTGTGAAGTCCAATGTGCTGACCCGGGGGTTTTGTTCTTCCACTCCTACTGGTTTAGCATATGGAGAAGGGCAGCACTTCCAAGAATTGCTTTCCATCTTGTTTTTATAGCATGTTAGGCAAATGAAGGCAATTTCAGGCCCTCGGTCCCTGCAATAGGCGGTGAGCCACACCCAGGGCACCCTTCCAGCTCCCCGGCTGCTCTATCGCCGGCGAACAGCTCCACAGCTGCCAGACGTGAGCGCGGCCCCTTCACACGAAATCATCTGGAGCGGAGTGTGGGCTCGTGCCCAGGCACACAGGTTAGCCACAGGGTAGGTACTGTCTTGTGCCCTTGCAGGGACCAGAGCGAACACGCAGCAGCGCCGCGCTGGCTGGCACTTTGTGGGTCGCTGCCTGCTGACCCTGGCTATTGCAAACACCACTTCGTACAAATCCCTTCCTTAAACTCATCAAGCCCCCTCCCAAAATGGATTACTTATGCTCTCACCGCCCTATTCTCAAACCTCCCAGCTAGCTGTGGCCTTGCAGTGTCCCACCTAAGATTGTTGACGACCGGTTTATAACCATCTGTCCTTGTGCCAGCTTTGTCCTTTAGCTTCAAAAGCACGTCCTCCCCTGGGTGGGTTTGCATTTACATGGCAAGGTTTGTGCAGGGTTTCCTCAGGGTCTCTGTCTTCAGGCAAGTGGCCGCATTTTGCCAGTCTGGATGTGCCAAGGCTATTCCTCAATAAAGAACTTTCTCACTGTTTCTCCAGATGTCTCTCATGTTTCTTCAGCAAGTGTTTTATCCTTGCATTAATTCGTTCCTGGCTGCTTTGCCTACTACGATCTCCGATCTGTCTCTATGAGTTCAGGCCACGTCACACCGGCCAACCGAGGCACGTTAGTTAAAATTCACACGGAGGTGTCCTGCTCTCCACTGCGTCCCTGCTGCCCTGTGGAGAGCCCGAGCCTTGCCTCCCCTTCACCCCTCTGCAACACCGACCTGCCTGCACACAGCTACTGTTGCCCAGGGCACTGAGAAAAGTCAATCCTGTCTCTCCTGCACAGGAGGCTGGAAAACTGCCCGCTTTCTCCGGAGATGCTGAATATAAGCTGGCAGGTGTGAGGGGTGCAGATGCTTTAACAGGGACATTGTTTCAAGAACCAGCCCTGCTGTGTGGAGACAGCTCCAGAGCATTGTGTTTGCTGTATTTGGGTCAGAGAAGAGTGATAAAAATAGGGTTGTACAGGGCTTACCGCAGAGGATGTACTGCTGTCACACATGTACCCGCACACAGCCCTGTTTAATGTTCATTTCCCCTTGTTGATATTGCATTCGCTAATTTTTTACCCCACCGGTGCCCACCCTCCCCACAGCAGTATTTAATGCACGAGGGCTAGATTTTTCTTCTGACCTTCTTTGCAGCATGCAGTGCCGGTACCTGCTACCCCCTTGATGAGGTGAATCCAAATTTAGAAGCATTTCCTTGTGAAGCAAATGACTTTTCATTTGATAAAAAGCACCTGGCCGAATAGCTGAGTGATAGTTTCTTTCTAGACATTTCTCAGAAGCAAAAAGCAGCTGTTATCCTTGTGCTGAGTAGTCTCAAACAATATAAAAATCTAGCAGCTATTGATCTCTTGTAGTTAACTTTACAAATTTTGCCACTAAGCATTTTTATTTTAACCTCCCTGAATAAAAGCAAAGAGGGGAGGCAGTGATTTTCCACCTCTCTGCCAACACTGATCTGCCTCGGGGACAAGGCAGGACAAGTGACAGCCAAGCCTGACAGCTCTCTGTCTGCAAAACAACATGAGATGGTAGAAAGTCCTTTAGCACGGTCACTCCACCTGCGAGGAGAGAGGGGGACATTCACGCTCCTGCTGTGGCATCAGTGTGGTTGTGGCTCAGGGCTAAAGAGGGAAATCCAAATTCCCTGCGTAGCCACGGAGATTTTTAGAGCTCTGGTGTTAGACGTTCAAAGCAGCCTGGAAGTGGGCACTCATGGTCTGACAGATAACCGCCGGTCCGCACTGTTTCCATGAATGCCCTCTGCAATGTCACGGTCTTTCTGCTCTGGGTTTTCCTCCTCTGAGCGATGGGACTATTCATGGTGCAAGCTGTGGCTCCAGCTGTAACCACACTGTGTATTTACACCTTTGAGTGCCAGGTAAGGGAGACTGGATGAACGGAGAGAGAGGAGAGCATCGTTTGTGTGGTTGGGATGGAGATGAAACAGGTGAGACCTGGTGAATGTCAGGGGAGAATGGCTCATCTTCGCCTTCTCCCTCTGGTGTGCAACCAGGTGAGGTTGGGAAGGAAAAACAGACTCTTCCTGGATTTTTCTCCACAGATGAAATCTGAAAGCATTTACATTTTTTATTTACTTATTTTGAGGAATAAACTAAAGGGAATTGGTGACTGTCCTCTGCTTTACATGTATTTAATTATTCTTTGTAAATTCAACTGCTAACAAATGAGCAGGCTAAGTCTTGCGGCCCTGCCTCCCTTCCCGAGGACAGCAGCGGTGGCAGCCATAGCAGTAAGCAGCTGCTAGCTTTCACTTGCACTTCTGCATTCATGGATCTCAACGCATTTTTGCAGAGAGGGCACTGCCATCACCTCTCTTTTCTGAGGAGGAAACCACAATACAAGTAGGGGAAGTGATGGGTGCAAGCCGACATGGTGTGGCCCCATGACGCTTCAGCCCACAGGAGGTGGGGGATGCTCTGGGGGGCTGGAGCAGCGACCTGGGACACCAGGGCCCTGGCTTTCCTGGGGCTGCGTTATCCACAGAGGCAGCCCCGGCAGACAGCCTTTTCTGTGGATCTCTGCAATGAAAAGGGAACTCAGAAACACCAGCTCTGCACAAAGTAAAAGTTTACCCCTGTGCCCTGAGCTGCACCAATACATTCGTATTTCCCTGAATCCCACTACTGGCATTTTCTGCACTGTGCTTCACGTGAGGCAGTCCAGACTTATGTCCTTCAGGTTAAGTCCACTTTTTATCCACTCTATTTTCCCCCTTAAGAGCTTTCTATCTCCTAAGCCCCTAAGATAAAGGTCTGCAGCAATTCCTTAGTACTGCATGCAACCAATGTAATGTCCCCTCTGGTTTTGAGACAATTCCCTGGAACTGCTCAAGAGTCTTGAACTAAGCAGTGAAATCAGTGGCAGACATGACAGATGCTTTTCAGTAGCATTTAATCGAGGTATTTAGGTCCATGAGACTCACACCTAAGCAAGCCACCACCCCACTGCAACCCTGGTCCCCTCAGCCACCTGCTTTTGTACCCTGCAACATTTCCACCTCCTCTCACAGCCCTTTCAGCCAGCCTGGGGCTGGGTGAGAAGAGCTGGTCTGGGAATTACATGTGACCCAGCAGCCCCAAATGGAGGGGCTGCGTCCCGGGCACCGGGCGAGCTCAACCCCGCGCTGTGGCACGATGGCCGGGGGGCTCGATGGGGCCCTTGGGATGCTTGAAGAAGGAGCACAAACTCTGTCCATGCCTCCTGCCCTTGTACACTTTATACAGGTTATTGGCTCATCCACAGACTTTTCAGAATTGAGGATTAGCAGGGGGATTGCTGAAATAATTTATGAACTTGTTCTGCGGGTACATTAATACCCCTGCAGCCAGTGCTTGCCTTTGCAGGCTACCTCTGCCACCAACAGCTCCTGTGTGCATCTCTCCCCGTTTCTATTTCACTTCCACTGAAGTCAGGGCTGTGACTTTCAGAGACGCCTTGCGGCTGTTTGTGTGAGCTAATGGAAAGAACTGATGTCAGTTATAAAGTCAGTCCTCGCGTGGCTGGTACTTGCTTTGGCTTGCATGAAGGACATGGTGTTTCAGCTGGCAGGTTTGTTTCCAATGGTGCTTTGATGAGGAGAGGATGTCAGCAAACACAAGCCCTCAGCGAGTCTGTGTCTGAGTGAACGTGCCTCCAGAAATGCCAGGGCACACCGCGATGGGCTCATCTCCTCCCTTCCTTTGCCTCCAGGGCCCTATTAAAACCTCAAGATTTGTGAAGAAGAACAAGGTGTCAGCTGGTGGCTCTGCTGGTCATGCTCTTCTCAGAGGGGATATGAAAGCGCTGGTGCATTGCCAAATGTTTCGGTGACCTTGGTGGGAGGATAGTGACCAGTGATACTATGACACATTACTGGAGGTTGATGTGTCCCAGTACCTCCTCAAGATTTTTGCTAGCTGAGGAAGCTGGGCTACTCAATAGCCATTTAATTAATCTCTGAGAATGACACACAGCCCATTTATTTCCTTGCTGGTAACTCTACGTGACGCAGCATGTCATGAGCTTGAGTCCCAGCAGATACACGTTCACATAATAAGGGAAAAATAATTCCCTCTGCTGCAGGAGTTAGTGGCAGAGACTCTGGCTTGTGCTGTGCAGGAGTCACACCAGAGCGCTGCAACGGTCCCTCTGGTTTTCACAGTCTGTGAATAATGTCTGGCAGTGTGAGAGTAATTTAAGCAGGGTCAGGAGGGTAGGCAGCGGATGCTGTTAGTCCTGATCTATCCTGGTCCTCGGGGACCTCGGTGAGGGGGACCCCCGGCAGCAGCAGAGTCGGGGAGCGATCCAGCTTGCCCTGCCTTTGGCACGTGCCCGGCCACGGGCTGCGTGCTGTGGAGTGGTTGCTCACTCCCTCTTGCACCATCACGTTGAAATCTGTGAGGTTAACCATCATCCATAAGGGGACACTGAGTGTCCTTTCAGGCATGTCCCAGTGCCCCTTCACAGGCCATCTCCGAGGTTGTCAGACCACGAAGGGCTCTACAGTGCATAGCAGTTAACTCTGAGTAGCTGTTAAAGCAGGCAAATTTACAATGAAAATTGAGCAGAAAAAGGTGTTAGGTCAGGAATTTTCCAGTCAAAACTGGTCAAAACACGCAGCAGAGATCCACTGTGCAAATGTAATTGTATTCATAGGACTATGCGTCCATAGGATGCAATGACAAAGCAGAAACAGCTTTGATAGTAAATGTAACATTGACCTGAAGAAAACCTTAAGAGTCTTTTCTGTAAGAGAATGGAGGGAAGAGGTCTCCTGGAAATTCATATTTTGTCCATCTCAAATGGACTTTAGGGAAGCAACCCAAACAAAATGCTTTTTGGGCAGAGGAAAGGTCTGTACAGGCACAACAAGAGCTGCAGCTTGGCCCAGGTGGATGAACTGGCAGCTGCCGTTAATGAATAAATTTTGGTTTTGGATGATGAAAAAGGGATCAGCTCTGATGTACTGGTCGAGGAAGGTTTTGCAGGAAAGCTGTGATGAGTAAGAAGTGTGCCTACACTTAATGGGGATTTTTCAAAAGGAAAGGGTGTGCTATGCAGTCCCCAAACTTTGTTTTGTCAGGTGGACTTGAAATATTGCGTTTGCTTAAAGGTAATGGTCTCTGGGAGTTTACTGTAATGTGGGACAACACATACTCATGCTGGTCAACCTTACCTAGAAGAGCTTCTTAAGGTGTGATGCTACAGGACTTGGCCTGACATGACTGCTGGGTGAATCAGCATCTTGTTAGCTCTACGATGATGCAACCTTCATGTGGAGAGAGAGGCAATGTTAAATTCATTGACTGCTGGTCAGAGTGGAAGGGTGGGATGATGTTTTCCTGTCCATGAAAGGACACAAAACCTTGTCTGCATCATGCCGTCAGGGAATAATCTAGGTTGGAAGGGACCCCTGGAGGTCATCTAGTTCAACCTCTTGCTCAAAACAGGCCTGACTTTGAAGTTAGGTAAGTTGCTCAAGGCATTTTCCAGATGAGTTTTCAATATCTCCAGGGATGGAGAGTCCACCTGTTTCTGGGCCTCTGCTCCAGTGTCTCACCACTGTTATAGTGAAATACTGTTTTCTTGTATATCAGCTTTGATATCTATCTTCCTCTGATAACACCTGGCTTGTAAGAATGCTGCTGCTTCTGTTTCTCATTAGAGAGTATGAGATTCTAGAAGGATTTGTGTTTTACCCCCAAGGATCCTTAAATAAAGTGAGATTGACCTTGATGTTGGTTTCCTCCAAATGGTACCATAATGAATACTTACTCTGAATTCTTATCAGCTTCATGCCCTAGCAAAGGAATGAGAGACACTGTTTTAAAGACTAAATATAGTTATTTAAAAAATAATGGTAAGCTTCTTTCTTGGTTCGTTCTGGGAAAGATAAAACCATGACTTGGTGTATGTAAACATTGCCTGCAGTTTCTCTTGAGGACCAGAGATACGTAGGATCACAAACCAATACTTAATTTATATTCTGGCAGCTTGAACAGCCTCTGCAGCTGTTCTGTGATCTCCTGTTCTAGCTAGAAAGCCAAACCTCAGGCTGCATTATGTCTTAGCAGGTACTGGCCAATGCAGGTGGCAAAGTGGAGCCCCTCTACATGAAAACTGGGTATCAAACAGAATGAGATCTTGTTCTTATAGGAGTCAGTTGGAATTGTGCCCCTGGCTGGAAGGGGACCTGGACATCCCCTCCAGAGAAAGCAAGTTCACAGCTGCTGTTCTCAGTGGGGAAGAGCAAACGCTCTCCTTCCCCTCTGTCAAAACCTGCAGATGGGTGCAAGGGAGGGTGGGAGCATGGCCCTGTTTCCACCAGGGTGGATGAGGCATTCAAGGACGTGCTCATGTCTGACTCCTACAAGGACTGCTGAAGGAAGAGGCTGCTTTTGCTGTCTTGGCAGAGATCAGTCAAAAATCTCATGTTTTCTCTGCAGCATCAATAAAGAGGAATCACATCCAGGCTGCAGCTCGGTGGATGTTACCTGGCTCATCCAGCATACGCTCCCAGAAGGAGTCATCCTCATTTCCAGGTCTGGGGGAATTTTAGAAGGCAGAATGGAGTATTAACTGGGGGTGGCTTTATTTCATCCACAAAATGCAGAGGTGTCTTGAAATCCATAGGCCACTGGTCTCTGAAGCTTGGAGATGACTCCATCCCGTGTGGGAATGACCTGGAGCTGTGGATGATCTCCCCGGCCTGTCCTCCCTAGACGGCATGGTGTCCCCCCATCTTGGGTCACTCCCTCACCCACGGAGCTCCCCTGAGTGCCACAGTGTGTCCCCCAAATGCACCCACTGAAATGAAGATCCAGTGTAGGCCAGTCTATCAAACTGACGATAGCTGTAGGAATATAACACCAAAGATGCCCCTTCCTGAGCAAATAAGCATTTGTAATTTAAGCAGAAGCTTTTTCTCATAGCTTAGGAAAACAGTGATGAGATCATGGATGGCCCTATTACATTTCGAAGGCAGCTGCGTGAGAAGAAAGCAAGGCTTAGCCATCAGGTGGCACTCTGAGCATGCTGTTCAGCGGAGATGTCACTCAAAATGTTCCTGGGCTGGAGGAAATTCCTTTAATTCAATAATATGACATAAACTTCATGAGCTGTGATTCATTTCAGGTTAACACCCTTTCTTTATTTCTGCAAAATTAATCATCCAGCTATATTTATTGCATTGTTTTAAAACACAGGAATCCTAGTAAGAGAAGTACAGCAACTCCATGTTTTCTTAATGTTTCTTTATCTAAATATTTATTATGTGGCTTAATATTTTTGCCAAAGCAGAATAATTCCACTATTTGTTCTCTGTAGTAAACTGGCATATCTTGGCATCTGTTCTGAATTTGTTTCTGTCTTTGTCTTAATCTCCTACCATCAAGCTGATCGCAAAATAGGAACCTGAATTAATGGTCTCCAGGTTTTTCACATAAATCCCTTCTTAACCTTTTCAGCCATTTAATGATATTTGCAGTCTCCACTATTGTTCTGCATGAGGTTTCACTTGGGAAGAATTTCACTTGAGAGCTATTTTTTAGGATTACACATCTAAATAAAAACATAACATTTAAAATGCCTTCCCAGTTAGTTCCTTAATTTTTTTTTTTTTTTTTTTGCAGTAGAGTGTCTTCTACTTTGATGTACAAGCAGTAGTTTATTAGTGTGTTGGTTCTACATTACTACTTCTATAGGAAAAATTGTAGTTACGGTAATTGAAGGGTGAAATTAAAGGACTCGTGGTTAGCACTGCAGAACAGCACTGCAGACTATAAAATCACTGTTCTGCTTCTTGAAGCCAGAATTTCGTAACTGGCATCAATGGGAGAGAGAGTGAGCTCTGTAGTGCATGGGCAAATACTACTCACCCGCGGAAGAGAGCGGGGCTGAACGGTTTTTGCACAAAACTCTCCCTTCCTGCCCAGCATATTTGTAAAACCTGTTTTTTAACCTTTCTAACCAACCCACCACTGAAAATAATTTAAGTTCTTACTCCTGCGTCATCTGACCCTGATAGTCGGTGTATTCCCTGCCATTCACGGCTCCCATCCCCAGAGCCCTGAACAAAGCCGTGCTTGTTACAAGGAAAAGCATGAGCTCATCTATTGTAATCACCCGACTGCTTTAGCTGCTGCTCCAAAGGAGGTTTTGTGGCAATTTCTGAATGCCTTCAGACAAGCCAGCACTGGATAAACTTTAGTTGAATCTTCAGGGAGCAAAACTGAGTGGATTAAGTCCTCGTATCTGCTATAAGAATAGGGTTTCTGAATGCAGGGAAGCCCTGGTTATTCAGATAATACAGTTGTGTTTCAGCTCCAAATACAAGACCTCTCAGAGGCTCAGGGAAGCAAGGTCCCAGCATAGTCTTCAGGCGCCCGCACAGCCGGGTAACCCAGATAATCCTTTGATCCTCTGATGTTCAGGGCTTCAGGGAAACAAAGGTGAGAAAATGAGAAATGCAAATGAGTAATTTTGAAAGTGTGAAGAAAAGGACTTGTTGAAGCTTAAGCTTGTCAAAAACAGCAGTGAAACAACTGCATTTTATGCAGATGAGTTATAATCACATGTAAATTGCATTTTTTTTAATTGGATTCACTGTAGCTTTCAATTTAGAGACCTGCTTGATGTCCCTAAAGGTCTACAGTCTCTTCTCCAGCTGTGGCTCCAAAGCACAAAACTTTGATATAATGATGGATGCTGCCTGGCTCCTGAAAATCAAGCAACCGATGCCTTTTGTGTATTAACTACCTGAAAGGGCCTGAAAGAAGATAAAGAGAGGACACTGTCCTGTGGTCATTCACTACCAAGAACAGAATTAACCAGCCAGTAGGAGTTTTCCCACTGCACACCTGGGTACAATGAAACAGCTGTAGCTCTGCCCCCATACCATATTTTCATTATCATCTCGTATGTTAAAGAACAGACTAACTTCTGAATTTTTAGCATTACATAATCTAGTTAAGTTATATAACCACGTTAAGAAAGAAGTTCACTGTTGAAGTTCAAGAAGTTCAAGAAATCTTCACAGGTTTGCCTGTGATTTGCTGTGGGACCTTGGAGGACTTGTTTTGCTCCTCTATACGTCATTTTTCCCAACCATTAAAAATTAATATGTCATTACGTTCTTGGCACCATAGTCCACTAGTGACAGAGGAAGGACTGCTATAGCTTGTTTGGGATTTCCTACATCTGACTTGTCTCGGTTAGTGGAGAGAAGTAAAAGGCGTGCACACCATTTTTTCCCTTCTTTGTAATTAGTCTTTAAAACTTCCCTATAACTGAGATGAGCCTACAAAAAAAGTCACAGATGCCAAGGTCTTCACACTTTTCTGATTTCAGTTTCATAACGTGAGCCTGACTTTGAATCTAAAAATTAGGAGCTCAGACTCTCCTCCTGATGTTGTGAGGGCAGTAATCTCTTTACATAACATGGGGAAATGGCATAATTCTGCCAGATGGCTGCGAACTCATTGGAGAGTGAAGCATTCAGACCCTTATCTATTGTTTTCCTATCCTGACTCATCCCAAGTAATTTTTTCTATGGTTTCTTCTCATTTTTAAATATAATGTAATTCTGGTTTAATTTTTTTCCTCCCAGCCACACAGCTGTCTTTTATAATAAGCACAGGTTTTATTCCACTAATGCACTAATTATCCCTGCATCAAGAGAGAGCAGCAGTAGAATTGCAGATGAAACGGAAAATAGAGCTACACAAAAAGTATAGTAGGTTAAACCTAACTGATGACCTTTTAAGACTTGTGGGTTAGCTCTGTGCTACACACTGTGATAACGTGGAATTTCCTGGCTTTAGCAGAGAGATACTCAGATCTCTTTGCTCCAAAGCATAAAGCATCTACCGCTGAAGAAAAAGGAAAATCTTCCTTGTCATATGCCAGGCTGGTGAGCTGGTTTTATTTTTCCCAATAAGATGTGCATGTACATATTTGACAGTCATTTCTTTATGATAAACTATGTATTATATTACTAACATGAAATCAAGAATGCCAAAATAATTAAATCTTGTAGTACCCAGGAAAGTAAATAATTGCTTGTAATATTACCAGCTTACAGGTGGTACGGAGGAACAGAAGCACAGAGGGATTTATGTGACTCGCCAGACGTCACGAAATGAAGGTCTGCCAGAGCCCAGAGATATCCTCTCTTGCAGTCTCATGTTTTAATCCCTCATCTTACTTTCTTTCCATTAAGATAAAATATGTTTCCCTAATCCACAATATTTAAGGTTTTTTTCAGGTAAGCCCTGAATCCCTGGTATTCTCTGAAGCTTCCACTGAAAAAAGCAGAGTATGACCAGCTAATGTTCATGAATATCTTAGCTAATGTCATTATTTTTTTAATATGGTAAATAATACAGGGAAGAGCTGAGAGACAGCATCATTTTGCGTTTTGCTACATTCAGGAATAACATTGTGCAGAGTCACAGAATTCAGGGCAAACGGCTCGTTGGTTCCGTCTGTTTACTAAAGCATCCCTCGGTGTGCGAAGACCGATCATCGCAATACATGTTTTTAAGTCGCTCACAATGCCTGTCTTGCGCAGAGAAATTTGCCATTCCCTTTGCATTGCTGCTGCCGCCCGCGGGTCCCTATGCAACGTTGCCTATACCCTCTTTATGTCACCAGCCACCACTAGGTGATCTTCAAACACCTTCCTTGCCACCCCGCTTCTGAAGGGAGGATGTAAACAGCCAACAAAATTTTCCACGGAGATGCTATTCATGAAAATATTTTTGCATGCGCCGCTTTGCAGCCTGCAAGCTGCAGTTTTGAGTTTCCTGGGAAGAAAGCCTATTAAGCCGCCTTTCTGCGGGGATTGCCATAGCAACCCTCGCACAATGCCAATGGCCCAGATTTCCTTCAGCCCCTTCTTTCTGAACTGACAGCAGTGATTTTAATGCTCCTTGAACCAAATCTTTGCATGTGGAGACCGCTTTAGAAAAAAAAAAAGAGCTTTTAATCAGGGCTGGTTGTTCTCTTTCCTTTCTTCCTGAGAAGAGAGCGGGGAAGGCTTTTAGCACGGCATCCCTCTCAGCCCCCTTGAAGTCGCAGCTGGATAATGACCACAAAGCAGTCCCGGGTTCGGCAATTTCAATATCATTCAGGGTTATAAGACACCGTGGAAATGATGCTTGCACAGGGGTTGCTTTTTTACAGATATTTGCATCTTTGGGCTGGGAGGTTGGGAGCATGGCGTGGAAATAAAAATGAAGCTATCACAGAAGCAAGGCAAACCTCCAGTTAAGTGTGAGACCGGGACTGGGACTCAGGGCAGCAGTACTCTGTAAAATGGGGCAGGCTTCGCTGTTCATTTTAAGCATCCCAAAGAGGCCAATATCTGAATACTGCCAGGTCTGTAAGCTGTAGTAGGGTCCCCCGGTGACACTTGGTAGGGCATAATGCCATAGTCAGGGCTGGCTTATGGTGAAAGCTGGTGACATGGGAGATGGGAAAGCAGAGCCAACACCTGAGGATGCAGCTCAGAGCCAGCTCCCCGCGTGGGTGAAGCCACTTGCCATCTGACCACAGGCACACCGCACCCCAGGTGCCCAGAGCTGCCAGCAAGCCAACATATGGGCAGGCAGTTAGACACAGCTCAGGCAGGAAAAGAAATAAAAATCAGCTGTGTCTGACAAATGTGACCCAACCTTTATGGCAAGCAATCCCTGCCAGGGCTGGTGGTGGGGTGCAGGGCTGCCACAGCCCCCAGGCACCCTCTTTCTCTTGTCACTGTCCCTGTCATCTCCCCTTTCCTGCTGCCTGCCCTTGGAGGGGCTCCACGTCTCATTGCCCACAGGGCGTGGAGAGGGTGGCAGGGTGAGGGTAGCCTCGGGAAGGTCCCTGGAAGGGGGACACCAGGTCAAATGCCTGGTGAATTCAGGTCCAGCATCCCGGGGTGCTGCACCTGCAGCTGTGGAGGGCCTCTGGGGTGCAAACCCCACCACGTGCACCTTCCGTGAGGGGAAATAAATCAAAGCTATACGTGCACTGTCATGCCCGCTAACAGCCAGACTCCAACCCCTTCCTCACAACTGCTCATTGTATCCTTGGCAGCGTTCCCCAGCTGTGTCCCTGTAAGCATCTGGCCCTCAGCAAACACGTTACGGGTAGTGCTTAGTGCTTCTGTCATAAAAGTCTGTGCAAACATTAGAAACAGAGGGAGCTCCTGAGTCACTGAATCCAGCCCTGGGCTATCTCAGGTAACCATGTCATGTACGCTAACTAATCCTCCCAATAGTCCCCAGATGGAGGGATGAGCTGCCTGGGTCTGTCTGGGGAAGGGAGGGCTGAAYCAAAGTGTGTGGTGGGCAGCAGAGATCTGCAGGGTCTCATCCCCTCCCCAGCTGAGCCTGCCCTGGTCAGTAAATACGAGTGGTTACCACTCAGACGGGGATCGTGCCATCGGTCCAAACAAATGGAGCATGGATACAGAAGTGGCAATGAGTCAAAACATGCTTTAGGGGGGAAATAGAGGCCAATTCCTTGTCGCCTGCATGAAACCTAAGAAGCTCTGGGAGCTGCCCCAGGCTGAGGGAGCTGAGCCCTCCCCCCTGTCCGGGGTCTCCCTGCAGATGCTGCATTCACCTGCATCAGCCCTGCCATGTTTCTGCTGTTTAGTGCTGGTATCCTGCTGCCCTGTCTCCCCTGCTGCGTTTTTGGGGTGAGGATGCCAGGCCTCCCCAAAACTGACCTTCTCTCTCCGCAGCCACATCCTCACATAAATCCTACCCTGGCAAGGGCAGCCGCCCTCTCTGGGGCCCGGGAGAAATGATCTCCCTAAAACAGGAGCCTGCAGAGAGGCTTGCAGCAGCGGAGGTGATGCAGCAGATTCCCCCGAGCTGTAAGTGTATTTATATCCCTACCCCATCCATTTGCGGTGAAAACCCCTTCCTAATGCCGTGGACCGGAAGGAAACCGTGTTTGCATTTATCTGCACTTTTTTCAGCCAGTGGTTTGATGGGCTGCATGTGCTGTTTCCCCCAGCAATCCTCTGCAAGCTGCTTCGATGCAGGGAGAGTGGGAGAAGAAATGAAATGCTCTCTTGCTGGTGTTCCCACCCCGCGCTGTAAGCTGGCACACAGTGGGGCAGAGGGACTGGGCATCCTCCCCATGGCCCCGCTGCCTGGGCAGCCCTTTCAGCAACACCAAGGGCAGCAGCGGAGGCAGGAGAAGGAGGGGACAGGACCATTTGGGGGCATTCTCATATTCTCAGAGCAGATGCTCACAAGCTTTTTGTTAAATTTCCCTCATATATCTGTCACTAGTTCTGTCCATCACAGCAAAGGGATGAACTATAAACTCTATCTTATTATTTCTTAGTAAAAAAAAAGCCCCGTTGGGTTTTATGTAGTATAAATATACCCTTCCTCCCATTCAGAAGGATAACAGCCTGTACAAAACGAATTTTTACAGGATGGTTTGCCACTGCGGGAGCCAGGCTGGGTCCCAGTTTGACCACTCGCGTTATCTCTGCGCTCGCACAGAGCTGGAGGCGCCGCGCACAGCCAGAGCTGCCGGGCCCAGCCGGCTGGAGAGGCTGCTTCACTGCTCTCACTCAGCAGCTCTCAAAGACAGAACAGCACAAATATTTGTGTGTGAAATAGAAGATAAATCATGCATTCTGCTGGAGGACTGGCGGCATTTGTTTTACCATGCTATGCCTGCAAATGTTTGTAAACACTGCATCAATTTGCCATACTACAGCAAAGACTAGGATTCATTGCTTTAAAGCCTGTGTTGAGGCTTGAAGCAACTCTTTTTTGCTGAGGTCTTTGAGGGCTGTTCATACTCCAAAAAGTATGGTTTGGGTGTGTGAGTCTGCCTGTGTTTTCACGCTGGACACGCCACAGCTAAGGGCAGTGCAGGAGACACATGTCCTCCTGGACATCTCTTTCCACCCGGTGACACACAAATGCCATCTCACTAGAAAATACAAGTTTCTGCGATTGCTTTTCATGTGGTTCATGCCACAGACCAGACTGAGTGGTCTCACACTGAAACGAAGGCTTTTAAGCAAGAAACAGGTTAGAAATTCAAGGAGCTGGAGAAAACCCACATGAAGCCAGCAGGAAACAGGCAAAGCACCACAGCTTTCCCACTGCAACAGATTATAAACATCAAGGTTTATAATCCAGCCTGCAGAAAACAACGCTTGAAACCCCATATTTCCGGGCTGCCTGACCCGCTGGTGCTGTGAAGTCTCCTCCGCATGCCCCGCTCCCTCGCATGCTGCCGCGCTCCTTCCTACTCCCCCTGCTCCCATACGTGCCCCGCAGGACCGCATCCCTCAGCTGCCGCCAGGGTTTAGTAAAGATGGAAAAACCCCAGAAGACCAGGGAGTCAGCTCCATGGATACGTGAAAAAACTAACCACTGCACGCTGCTAACAGTTTGCACTTTGGAGAGGAGGCAACAGACCCCCTTCCTCGGGCAACCCTCTCACAGGACTTGGTGCTTCAGAGCTTGGAGCAGGCGTGCCTCGAAGCGGAGGGAATTACCTTCCCCAAACCTCTCCCAAGCTGATGTTCGCCTGACATCCTGCCGGAGAAGGCGCTGAGCTCATTCTCTGCTGGGAATACTCCTGGCAACTTGCAGGCGCATGCCATGTCTCCTCCGCCAGGTCCTCGCCCTCTCAAAAGAGCAGCAGAGGAACCACAGGGCTTAGCAGGGCAAAGTCTCCCAGAAACATTGAGCATCTCCTTTTTGTAGGTCCAGCCATCCCAGCTGGAGAACCGAGGACTAGTGTAAAGATATTAGTCAGCTGCTGGATTGGCACTATAACCTGCAGAATGATAGACCCTCGTAAATACTGTTGGCCACAGCTGCAAGGAACTCTCTGTTGTAAAGGCTCACATTTGTATTTCTTTTTATTGTGGAATAAAGCTGAAGATGCTAGGAGCCTGAGTCATATGGGTGTGTAACGTTACAGACAGTTTTTATGGGACTGAGCCTTTTGGCAAGAAACTAACTTCAACTTGCTTGACCCAACTCAACTGTACCTGGCATGGGGTTTGCCAGATAATCCCGGTGCTGTGCTAATCCTCCATGTTAAAGTCAAAGCTTGATGTACAGCTCTTACCCACCTCTCATGTCCCTGATTTATGACACATATAAGCCATGAGATTATTCATTTTGTCTAATTTGCTTACGTATTTAAAAGGTGCTGTGTATTTGAAATCTGATGGTCAGGTGGGCCCTGGCTTTACTTACAGGTTGAGGGTCTCACCCCTCTGCCTCACATGGGGATTCTCTTTTACTGCCAAGTCTGTCCCTACATATTTTATCTTTCTCTTTCAAGCTGGCAAAGCCTAACTCCACTCTTTGTTTGGGTTTTGTTTTTTTGTCATGAATACTGGAAAACAGGCAGGAGGTCTGTCTATGACTTCTTGTTGGCCTTTAACRAAGTACTTCACATTTTATGCCCCAGTTTTTTCTACTAACATTGACTAGTGAAGCCTGCCTCAGTACTCCCAGCTGTACTGGATGGTTAATCTGTGAATGGTTATAGAAAAGTGATGGAAGATGAGAGATAAATATATATATTCCCTTACTGAGACCTGCAGCATTTTGTCTGGTTTCTCCGGTAGAGGCATCTCCTTTGTATATAGCTCTCATGTCCCGCCTGCATCCAGGACAGTGCCCTATCCAAGCGTACACTATGATTTCTGTCCTGTTGGAGCATGTTCCCAGCAAAAACCCTACATGAGTCATATCACCCTCCCAAACCCCCTGCCTGCTGCCAAGACGTCCAGCTGCATGAGAAGGAAGCAGAAACTGTCACATGAGAATCTTTTTGACGGTGCAGTCCTGTCTGCCACGCGTTTGTCAGAGCCTCTTCAGGCAGCATTCATCAGGCTGCGCTGCCTGATTTGCAGCAAGGCTTGCTTTGCCGTAGGAGATGTGTGGTAATGAATTCCCTTTGGGTCAACTTCATCTGCAGCAGAAAAACAGACAGATGGGGCCTGAGGGAAGCATTTCCATAATGAAGCAGAGAGGCAGAGTACCTCTAAGGATGGCAGGAGTCCCCTTGTATTAATAACATTCTTAAATAACAAGAACTTTTGATAATCTTTTCTCACTAGCTACTCTTCTCAGAGGTCCCTTAATTCAGTTTTACTGCTTCCCCTTTGATGCACCTGAGCTTTCTTACAGCCCCATTCACAGATTTTTATTGTATTTCAGCCCTTTATGGACTCATTCATTGATTTGCTGCAACTCCAACAGGGCTGTTAATGGTGCTGACATGTAGTTATCACATATGTCAGAGATACCTGTTGTAAATGTTGAGTTTAGCCCCCTCTGCTAAACTCAGAATGTTCTTTTTTCCCCATCAGAGATGAACAGAAACAAACAAGACACRCGCGAGGTGCAGTGCAGGGAGCTGGAAGAAGGCAAGAGTGGGAGGAACATGCAAGTGGTTTTCATGGAAATAACTTTCAAATGGCTCATTTTCTGTCATTTGAAGTCCAAAGACTAATGCACAACAGGAAATGTCTTTACTCTGGCAATATTCCTTGGCCACCCACTGTCAGAAACCTTCAATGTGTCATGTCCTTCTATGTGGGTGCATGGTTTACACGAAAT
Source organism: Phoebastria nigripes (assembly GCA_035582835.1). NCBI lineage: Eukaryota > Metazoa > Chordata > Aves > Procellariiformes > Diomedeidae > Phoebastria > Phoebastria nigripes. The sequence goes on from JAYKAV010002866.1 coordinate 346,026, forward strand.
GGTAATGTCCTACTCCTCAGTTTTCCAGTGACAAACCACACCATCAGGGCAAGACACGTAGCCTCTCACGCTTTTAAGAATGAGGGGGATAATGCCAACCTGTGTAAATCACATTGCTACCTATGGCTAGAGTTAGCCTGTGTTAATCTCCACCCCGAAGTAATCCAGACCACTGGAGGAGTCAGATGCTGGCTCAGCAATTAGCCTTGTTTTGTGTTTTTATGCATTTTTCTGCTGCAGCTTCTTTGGAGACTCATGAAACTTTTACAGAACACAAGAGTGACAGTGAAGACTCTGGCTTGTTCATTGTGCTGCCGGCTGCAGGAGGTTAGAAGTAATGAGACCGACTTGAAAATCATAAGTCATAAAATAACATCTATTTTTTTCATTTGTTTGCCACCTCCAYTTGGAGCCTCCGACTACAGCCAGAGCCACATCTCCAGTTTTTTTCAGCAAAAAAGGTGCAGTTAAAAAGGAAAAAAGAGGGATGGAATAATTTTCAGGAGATGAGACCTGCAGAAAAACAGCAACTACTGTGAGCACTGATAAACCAAAGAAGGTGGCAACGCTGCATTAAATACGGTTTTGGAATTTAATTTAATTTTAAACCCTGTCTCATTCCTTGTCTGCGGCCTTTAGCTAATTTTGAGCCCAAGCTAACTCCGCTGTTGCTAAGCCTTCCCGGAGAGAAACTCATGTTTCTAAGGGCCATTACAGTTGACACAGCAGGACTTCAGCTGAAAGCTAATCTGATGTGAAGGTTGGGTCTAGAGGACACCCTGGTGCTTGTTGCCGTGCCCCTGGCTGCTGGGTCAGAGCGAATTCGGTGGAGCTCAGCATCGAGAATAAGGGTTGCAATTGTGCTGGTGTGGCGGGTGGTGAGAGACAGCCTGTTCCTATGGGCATGGGGGAGGGATGGGAGGTGGAGGGGGCTGGGGAGGAGAGCTTCATTTGCCACTGCTCCCAGGGCTCTTAATTGCAGCAGAATACATGGCAATAAGCTGCTGAATTGCCTTTCATCAGCCGGGAAACCCAGCATGTGAAAAAATGCAGTATGTCATTGTCTGTTTGCATAGTTCACTGCCTGACCCGCCAGTCTGCACACAGGATTGGGAAAAAAAAGGCAAATATTGTTGCCACTCCAAGAGCCACCGACTGAGGCATCGTCCTGCCTGGCCAAGAGAGGTGGAAGGATCAGGTGGTGGAAATTAGTTCACTTCAGACACGTTGCATGCTTCATTTCTCCTCCTTTTGGGCCATAACCTCTGTGACAAAGTGTTTTCCCAGCTGCAGATGTATGGCTGGGCCATACGGAGCTCAAACTGGAGAGTGAGGGGTGGCACATGCGTTAGCGACTGCACGTGGGGACAACTTCCCTTCGATTTTACAGTTCCCAGGCCCAACTCTTGAGCACCGAGTATTTGCAGGAAACCTGTAGTTTGCTTATTTATTTATCTAGCTCTTCCTGTGACTTCCAAGGAACGGTTTCCTTCTCTTTATGCTAATTCAAGCCCTGCTGAATAAAGAGGCTTTTTTCCCCCCATCCCGTCCTGCGAGAGGTCATCTTTATTCAAGAGCCATGAATGATGTGCGCGGGGTACTAATCGAGCACAAAGAGCCCCGTCCGGAGCCAGCCAAGCGTACAGCTGTCCTTTTGTTTACAGAGATGGAGAGGGAACCTAAAAAGTGCTCCTGCCTCAGGGACAATAGCAGCGGCTTGAGAGACGCCTGAGATTTGGCAGGGCCCCTCTTTCCTGGCGCTAAATGGCCTTTATTAAACATAAATCACGTCAGCTGCTACTGCGGCCCTTTCTCAGCTTATAAAAGATTTCCCTTTGCTGCTTAAGTGACACGATGGAAAGAAATCACTCTGAAATACCCCAAAGGCTGGAGTGATGGACCAGGTTGGGGACAAATGACACTTCTGACTGTTTAATAGTAGCACTCTTCTGTCGCTGTTACAAAGGTGTTTGCAGCTGGGTTCATTTTTTAAGCTGGCTGGTGATTCAATGTTCTTTATTGATTTTGTGTTGGCTTGAAATGTCAGGAGGTCACGAGGACAGATTTTATACCTGTGAGTTATGAAGAATAACATAAAGCCCTACAAGCCCTAGGATAGATATGTTGCCAGCGCTGATATCACTGGAAAAGTGTGATGCCTCAGGCACTGAGAAAATAACTAAGTGTAGAGCATCTCTGTGAAGAGCGGGAGTACCTCTGTTAAGGGAATGATTATTAGACTTTCTTATTCAGTGATGTACAACCTGACTACAGCATTTCCCTGGGCTGGGGAGCAAACGCTCTTTCTTCTTCCCCTTGTGAATAAAAGGGCAGTCTGAGTATAAGGAACAAAATTGCTCATGGAAAATGTGTTGCTTCAAGTACGGCTATTGGCAAATCCTGTACCTCATTAGGCAGCGGCTGTTTCTGTGCAAGGAGTGGGCCTGAGGTGTCACTGGGAGCGTGAGACATGGCAGCCATGGGAGCTTCGGGCAAGATGAGGATGTGTCAGGAGGAGTTTGACGTCCCCCTGGCATTTTAAGCAACTGGATGCTGGTTGTGTCTGGAGCTAACTAGGGAACGACTTAAAGATCCTACATGTAGGACTCCCTTCAGGCTATAACTGGCTGGGCTCATCTTCTGCTTCTCGTACAGAAAGGTACCAGCCAAATCTGAGCAGTTACCAGCTATGCACTCTGGTTATTAATATTTGTATCCACCTGTTGTTTAAAATTGTACCTTAAAAGTAGCGATAGCTGATTCAGACCATGCCTTGCCCATCCCTCCTTACCCCCTGCTTGTGTTAACCTTTGTTTCCCTTGAGTTGATATACCTGACTGTCCAGCTGTCTTGCTTGCTGGCAGACAGTTGTCACAAGGAACATACTTCTCTCCCACAAGCATCACTGCCCGCCTCTGTGCTCTCTCTGGTTTGGTGTCTCGCGAAATCTTGCAGGCCAGGCGCACCAGGGATGAACAGCGATGAGCTCAGTCCATGCATTTGCATTACACACCAGAATAGGTCATTCAGTAGGTGGCATTAATCCTATAATTCAGCATCGGTGCAATGCTCCGTGACATTTCTGATCATCACCTCGTGGAGTCTGGGGAAGCACATTAGTGGCTTTCATAGGTGAGGTCCTGCTGTCACTGGATAACAAGCAGAGCTCCTTATTCATGTAACACACAGAGCTCCTTTTCTGCTTCTGACACATTCTGCACCTTTTGACAAGGATCTCCACTAATCTCCCAAGGATTCATCTATAACTGAGCCTACAGCTCTATGAGTCATGGCACAGCTCCTCTCTGCAAAGCAAGTCATTGCTCCAAACCGCCCCTGATCACCAAGTCTAAGGTCCCACTGCGGTTTCAGTTACGTGTGTGCGGGCTGCCCTGCGCTTTCCATGCAGGACTCCTGGGTTCAGCTCCCGGCGCTGATAAACGAGCAGGTTTCACTGTTTTGCTTTTACTGTCTGTTTGCAGAAAGCTATGTTGACCGTTTGGATTTTCCAGGTGATTTATGTTATCACATTTTATTAAAATAGTTTTAAAAATAATTTTTGGGGATACTTGATTTTTCCCTTTGAGGTTTTATCTAATTTGTAATTTGACCTAAAGCCATCAGGCTGGCTGATTTGGTCCTGCCATATTCTGGTGTGAGTTCTTCAAGTCAGTGAAGAGTTGCTAGTTTGCACTAGCAGTAACTTTGGCCCTGAATCTGCAACAATTTATTCCCATTTAGAAAAGAAAGCAGCGTTGTCCACATACCACTGGGACAGTCACAGAGAAGATATAAAGTCGCTTGGTTTGCCTTAGCCAGTGGCTGGAGCTCTTTGCATTTGATATTTGCCTTGTGAAGATCTTGGTGACACTGCACCCAAATGAAGGTTATTCAGAAAGACACATTTTTCCTGATGTTGGTAATGGGCTGGAAAAAGGGCTAATGGAGTGTTAGTAATCCAGAGATCAGTCATCACGTTGCTATCTTCGCAAAACTCATCTGTATGAAATGCTCACTATCTTTTTTACAGGTGTCATTAAACTTCAGTTTTCTCCTCAATAATGTATCTCAATTTGTATCTCAATGCATATCTCATATACAAAGTATGTAGAGCTGAAGTATCAAAGCTTAGTGTACTCGAGCACAGCTTTGTGTATCAATGCTTAGTGGAGCTGATGCCAATGAAAGGCAGAGAGAAAATGAGGTATTAATCGCTTTGGATCTTAAGATTTATTATTTCTGATTTGCTACAGACCAGAATAAAATGCACAATAGCATAGGTGAATCATTCTATGTGCTCTCTTTACACTGAGAAGCTTTAAGCTGTTTTAAAAGTATTTTTTTCTTTAAAATAGTTTTTCAACTGCTAGGATGCACTGACACAAGTTTCAAATATATTTCACTCGCTCATTAAACAGAAGAAGAAGGACAACAAATGTCAAAGTGAAAATGTGCAGAGGATGGGGAGATGATTCAGCCTTACTGATAGCTATTTACCATGGCAATTTGCTTTATAAGTTGCAGATGCAACTTTTAGCAAAGTGGGATCATTTTGGAGTGTTTCTCCTCCATGCCTTAGTGTCTCCATCAGTTGAGAAACTTTGCTAGGGCTGAATACATAACTTGTGGTTAGTCACACAAATGAAAAGGCAGATTCTCACAATTTCAGTGCACTGAATTCAGCTGAAGTGTGGCCACTTGCTCCCCCCAGCCATGGTCTTCCACATTCAGCACTCGCCCTGGAAATGTTTGAGCTGTTGGAAGGATGGGGGACTCGGCAGATCTTCGCTGAGGTCCCATCTGAGAGCACAGATGTCTGTGAGTGTCAAATCTTGTTCCTTCACAACCATGCAGGGCCACCGAACTCTTTTCATATGAGTCACAGCCTCAGGAGCTGGCCCGTAGTGCTGACACTTTGCCGGGGTGGTCTGGCTCTGCACTTTCCAAGCAAGTTCTTGGGAATTTAGTACTATGTCTAATTTCCAATGGTATCCACAGCTTTTGGATGTGAAAACCTGAGACGTGCTCTCGGAGACTGCTTGAGCTGGTAGAGCACAGATGCTCCTAGAAAGCACGTGGGTCGTGGGTGGACTAGGTTCACTGTCTGCTTTTTGGAGAGGGATTGCCGTTGGCTGTATGTACAGCGCTGAAATAGCAAAGCATCAGCATTTCTGAGATAGACGTGCTACAGCTATCCAGTTATCAACTAATAAAAGCTTAATATTGCAAGAAAGTGATCACATATAAATAAATGGTATGTCCCTGGTATGTCCCTGCTGAACAGGTGTGTATCCATAGGGGTGCGTGGTTTCTGACAGTGCCCTAGAAGGTGCTAGAGAACTGTAAAGGATTCACTATTTTTTTCAGCTCTTATTGCACCATAGGATGTAGGTTCAGATCCCTGAAATTTGTGCCACCGGTCCCTTGTACCAGTGAAAAGGAGATCTGATTCTGGTCTGCTACCAGAGCACATCCCTGTCTCTAGATACAGAATATAAACTAACTACCCAAAGCCTGCACTTTAATCTGTACTTAGGTAAAATTCCTGCACTGTATTCTTCTGTTGTCTCCTGAAATGCTCCTGATAACTGGGTCCTTTCTATATCCATGCAGAGCTTTAGCCCCAGAAAAGCTGAATTCTGGGCCCGAAATGATCTGGACTTGCATACCTACAGGGAAATGTGCTCCTATTGATTTTTTCCCCCCACTGAACTGATAGGAAGCTCTATTAATCCTGGCAAACTTCTTAAACCATTTTCCCAGCCCAAGTAGCACATGCTTGATTGGCACTTCTGCAAAAAAGGGGATCTGAATGCGAAATCCTCATTGCTTTAATGGCATCATTCACACATAGGAGCTGCCAGATGGCTGTGCTCTCCTGGGCCAGCCCATTGCAGGGAGAAGAGAAAGCGGCACGCGACACGCTGGCAACCACGGGCTCGCCGGTGCATGGGCCAAAGGAGGCAAATCCCACCTCCTCCCTGCTTCAGGACACGCTGTCGGCAAATGAATCCCTCCTCTGCGTGTCAACCTTGCCTCTGGGCTACAAGCAACAGTGAGTTTGTCAGTTCTCAGCGAGGTCTGGAGGGAGAGCTGCTGCACCACTCCGACCATGCCGATGGGCTCGGCAGAGCGAGGATGTCAGAGCCTGGATTAGGAGCAGAGCAGCTGGAAGGGGGTGGGCAGGGGCCAGGGGTTTGATGGAGGGTGCCCCACTTCTTTAACAGCTGCAAAAATTGCAAGGAGCTGGTTTCCCTCCTGTCAGAGCCCAGGGAGCTTGTCGTGCCTCCTAAAACGCTGGGGCGTGCGAGCTCAGCGCAGCACTGGCACTTAGAAGGAAAGCAGGATTGTTTTCCGGAGGCAGTTGAAGAAACAGGCAGGGGTTTCAGGCTGGCGACTGGGAGTTTTCAGGCTGCTGTGGGGAAATTTGCAGCATCCAGTGTCTCATTCCCTGCCTAACAGACAAAGGTCATCAGACACTGCCGTTTACATTTCGATCGATTACAGAAACTAGATCCTTTTTCACCAGTCCCTGCTGTCTGCAGGTGAAGATACCAACTGCAGCCAAAGTAAAAGTGCTGCTGCCTTCGCTAGCTTTGCCTCAGCCCTCCCTGCTGCCCTCGCCTGTGATGCTGGCTATTTTTATCCTCTGTAAAGACAGTGCAATCAACTCCCTCTGCTAAGTGAGCGAAGGAGCTCTGATGGATAATTTAATACCAAACACTTAGATGGTTAGTGATGCAGGGAGGCTTTTTTACAGTCAGAGAGAAGCTGAACAGGCGAAGGTTGCACTGCACTTCTGAAATCTCCCGAAAATAGCAATATGGAAAACCCATGGGGGGAAAAACTCTCCAGAAGTGTTAAACGCTGAAAGAGCCTGGGGGCTCAGGAGGGAAAGAGGGGCTCCTTAGAAATAGGGCTATTCACCCATTATACCCCGGCCTTGTGTCACCCTGCAAAATGGGCTGGCTTCTGGTGCGGCCAAACAAAACACAAGGCAGCTATTCAGATCGTCAATGAGTCAAATAAATCAGGCCCTGCTTTTGGCTGCCTTTAATTACACCCACTACTGTTAGACCAAAAAAGGAGTAAATGACTCTACTTTCCCCACTGAAGGAAAGACATGATCTCTTTGAAGAACCTCTCCTGATATTAGAGATCACCTGTTTTACTTCTTTTCCAACACTGGCTCTACTTCTTGGTCACCCCCCTGTGTTGCTGGAGGAAGGGTGCTCATCATCTCTTCCAGGAGAGCACGTGTTAGAGTAGACCATGTTCTCTTTGATAGCTTCTGCTGACTGGAAGATGCCCTCATGCTGAGCTGTGCACACAGTTAATGTGGCAAAACTCCTTCTGAGTGGGCACAGATGTGCTGGTATAAATACATCTGTATCAGGATAGCTATTCCTGTACAGAAATGGAATAACTCTCCCCATTTAAAATATATATACCAGTTATACCAGTACAATTTATGCACTAAGGGAGGTAGTGGTATAACTATATACAGTTGAAAGGGGATTTACCAACTACTAGGATGAATATTTATTCTTATCCATACAGAAATAAGTACAGGTCTGTTATTAATCTGTCCTATGTAGCAGACACAGTATGGACCTATATGGCTAGCAGTACGAAGTGTCCTATAACAGTTTGCTTCTAGGATGTATCAATAGAAAACATACCTTGGCAAAAATAATTATGGCAGGACAAAGCCTGCGCGTAAGCCCATGTCCTCTCTGAGCCATGTTGAAATAATTATGGCCAGAGGTGGGTTAGGATCCTCCCGCAGTCCAAACCCCTTCTGGCTTTGAGATTTCAGTCATACCAATATGATAAAGGAAAAACTTTTCTTGTATTTTGGGACATTTCAATAAACTCTTCAGCTCGTGTCAGTGTGGCTTGTCAGTGGGAAACCCTATTTAAACCTGAGACGGATCATCATGGCAGCATGAGGAGAAGACCATACTAGATCCCTCTGTCCATCTTCCTGATGCTCTGGGCATAGTTTCTTCTCCCTGGTCCTTCGCAGGGGGTTAGCACGAGGGAGACAGCAGGGATTGCCCTCTGCATTGATGGGTGCCAGTCTTAGGGCCATGGCAAACTCGCTCCCTTTCTCTTGGGTGTCCTGAGGAGCAGAGACCAGTGGGACATGAGCATTAATGGTGAGCTGGAGCATTCACATTCCTCCCCCGCTTATCACTTTTATCTTACACTGATATACCCCAGCCTTGAGGTGTACAGGATCTGGCCTTGCTAATATTTTGCTAGAGCCCAGCAACAGGACTTCTATTTTGTCTGGCAGGGCTCATTTCAAAGACGCCTGGTCCCCAGAGAGGCAGCTGACATTCTCTCTTTCTTCACTGCATCCTGCCAGCTGTCTTCTCATTTCTGTCTTTTAGACATGTTTTTGTTCCTGGGCAGAACTTGTGCAGGTCAGCACTCAGCTTAGATTCAGTAGCAAGCTAAGTAATTTTTCAATGGCATAATATTAGCCTATTTTAATCCCTGCATAAATTCGCTCTCCTATAACCTGGATACATTTAATTTAATGGCAACAGTGAGTCACATCAAGAAAATAGATGGCAGAAGAGGTAAAAAAAGTCCCCAGACCTTTCTTTCTGCTTTCTCACAGAGGCTTTGCAAAGCAGATGGAGGATGGAGAAATCTACCTTACACTGCATGGCCTTGGTGACTTTTCCAGGCCAGCAGAGATGTTCCTCAGTACCTGCTATTTTCAGTTCCTAGCTCAGCCACAGACGTCACTATAAGGATGTATTTTCTACCTTTTGCTGGGAGTTGCTGATGTGGGGAATAAGAAGCCAGGTTGCAGAATCAAACCTTGTGTCTCCCAAGCCAACAGGGAATGCCACGATGGCTCTCATAGTCTTTGGCGGTTCACCAACGCAAACAGGTTTTCCCACTATGAATATCAACCAAAAAAGCCTTCTTCCTGGCTAAAAACACCCCTCTCAGAGTCATCTCCATCCCTGCTTCCCCAAGGTCCCAATTACAACCATGTGAGAAACCCTCCTCTCCCTTCCCTGCGCTTGCAGCCCTGTCTTTGCAGTGTGGGTGGAATTGCTGTTTTGTAGGTAGCAGTGCCTTGGGGCTTCGTTTTGTGAATCACACTACAGCAGCCACCTCTTCTTATCTGCCAATCAAGGTATTCTCCTACTAGTCATTTTATAATCTACCATGTAATACTTTACAATCTACTGTAGGGGAGACTTTTGCCAAGATATTTTGTGGTTTATTCAGCGTAAACGCACGCTAAGCTCATTTAATCCAGAATGCATGTGGTTTCCAAAACTTCCTGTCCTCTCTGTGTCCTCTGTTTACAAAAATTGTAACTCTTCCTCCTGCAGCTTGGATGCTAACAGGACTTTGTTTCAGTCTTCTACCTTTTCTCTTCCTTCTTTAACTGAAAGTTGCTACCAGCTTCTCCTGAAGTCAAGGGCAAAGCTGTGATGGACTTCAGCAGGTGAAAGGCTGGGCCTTTAGCTAACACATTCATCTACCAGAAATGAGAAGAACAGCATCACCTCCATGGGACGTGAGGGCACCTTTGAAATACATTATCCACCGTAAAAACGAGGCCGTCCAGCAGCACAGCTGCAGGCAGACCACTCACACGACGACAGATCGAGTTACCAGAAATCAGACTTTTGAGTTACCAGACTTACCCTGAGCATGGCTAAATTGTCAGGAAGACTTTAAACGTTAGCCCTGGCAACGCTGAGAAAAGAATCATATTGTGAAAATCATGCTGTTGTGCCAAATAAACTTACTTGGTGCTAGCAAGCGAGATAGCCGCATGGGAGGGTTTGGTTGCTGCAAATATAATGTCATTGGGGTGCATTTTTATGTCCTGACTGGTTGGGCAAACTTTGCGAGAGTGCTGATAGCAGCATTTAGTTGGACACAGCTCCTACAGCGCTGCTCCCCATGAGCAGCCTGTGCTTTGCTGGGGCCCCTCTCCGACTGCTGTGCAGGACCGTAACTCCCCGACCACCACGGCTGAGGGTTCGACCCCATGCACCTTATTAGCACCAAGATGAACGATGCTTTAGAGATGTGTATTTCCTCCATTGCCGTTGAGCAGTAAAATCGCTCAAGCCCTTCACGTACGTATGGGCTTGCCCCAGCGGCATCAGCAACTGTGCTCAACTGGTCCCATCCGTCCCCACCTGCTGCATTAGTCACACAACGTGCCTCCGCGGCGGGGTAAGCCCTGATGTCAAAGGCCTGGGCTGCAGCTGCTGCAGACCCAGATGCCCCCAGATCTCAGGTATCAGTCAGGGATTTCGCTGAGGTAAAGAGATACATTGACTGAATTCCTTTGCCCCTTGTTCCTCCCTTTTGTTCTGTTGGTGTTTCTTCTTCCTCACGTTTTGAGGAAGCCTCTGCTCTGTGGGAGACCTGCAGGACATCGAGCAGACAAATAGGCAGCGAATGGCCCAGAATTTTGTGAGACCGCCATTATTTTGCAGATTATTCCTACCAGGAGGGTTTGTGAGGAGTGAAATGTGTGGGAATGGCGAGCCCACAGCAGGGGGCAGTGCTCTATGGAAAATCCATTTACAGGCCTTCAGACATGTTGAGCATGGGAACTGTGACATTACAGAGCCAGACAAGGCAACCCGGAGTTTCTTTAACATCCCTCCCATTCCCCAGCGGAGAAGCAGCACTTGCAATGAGGAGGGCTTTTGCACAACTGACACTGTACAACCTAGTTTTTTTTTTCTGGCTAAAACGCATGCTTGTTTTTGAGGTTAAAGAAAATTATCAAGAGTTGTTTCAGTGTTTAAATCCATGCATATTTTCCCAGATGTATTTCGTGTCTCCTTGGGCCATTTCTAGAAAGGAGACTCAAATGACCAAGGCACCTCCACAGCACCCTGAAGAGGGAGCCCTCAGCAACCTGTCTGCCTTTATCAGCCCTCATTTCTGCTACCCCCAAGAGGGGCCATTTTAATTAAAACTTGAAACTATTGCCAGCCCTTCCACTCAACTCCAGCGTCAGCCCTTTTCCTGTGTTTACTGCAGACACATCCTGCCTGGAGCTCTATCCAAACACAACAGCATCTTGCAAATAAACACACGGCGATGGCGAGGTCCAAGCCTTCCCTCCTCCCTGCCTGCAGACTGCCACCCCACCGCCCCGTCCCGGGGCGCGATGGCCACACTGCAGGGAGGAGGGCCGGGGAGGACGTCTGCGCCTTTCAGGAGGGAGCGGGGACAGGTGGCCTCGGTGAGCCAAGCTGTGGCTCGCTCCTGAGTTTAAGCAAACTCAAGGCTTTGTGAAGGTCTGCTGTTGCCTTTTAGGGTAGAAAGTGGTTATTTTCTTGTCATTTTGGACTGTGTTGCCGCCAGGTAGTTCAGCTGAAGGTGGTAAGGAGCTCTCCATCCCCCTCACTCTCCATCTCCTCTTGCCTGCCTCCAGCACACAAAGATCTCAAAGGGGCACCACGTGTGAACCTCCACTGTGCTTCCTGCAAGCGTCAGGGCAGTGAGATAATTTTCCTAGCTAATATTTATCTGTTTACTTGCTTAGACTTGTAATAGGTGCAAGAGAGTGAGAATGCTCTTGCTGGTCCCTCCCACCCAGGACGCATGGACCTCTCCTCACTGTCCCGTTGATGACATTTCCACGGAAACCGCAGAAGTGGCCTTCAGGGTAGAAAGGGTTTGGAAAGGATTGCAGGTCCTTGAAGAAGCCCTTCACACCATAGGCTTTGTCTCCTACATCCCCAGAGGCCCCGCGGGTGCCTGAAGCCACCAGGAGAGGCATGGTGGAGCTGCACAGCCCAGGAGACCTTCGTCCTTTAGGGGCCTCGCAATGTTGGTCCTGTGTTTTGCTTTCTGTTTTTGTGATCTCTGCTCTCTGACTTATCCTCTGATCCCTTTCTCCTCCTCCCTTTGACGTGCCTCTCTGGCTTTCCCGAGCACCATGCCAAGATGCTAATTACATTCCTCGTGCTCCTGCGTTTCCATTAATGGCTGAGGACTTGGACCCATTCCTCCTTCCTTCTCTTCTCCCAGCGTACCTGTCCCCAGCCAGGAGATGGTCCTGCCCCAGGCAAAGAGCCAGCGCTGAGGGTGCCGCATGGGACGGGGCCGGACTCCAAAATCCAAGTGAGCAGAGAGGAGACAGCCTGTGTGTTCCCCAAACACACATGTGAAGGGTGGAACATGTCACCCCAAGGTTACCCGGGTTCAAAAAGCAATTAGACAAACTCACTGAAAGCAAATACGCCCAGGGCTATTAAACACACAGGCATCACCCCTAAATCAGGATGTCCCCGAGCTGTGGGTCAGAGGAAGCCGGGTGAGCGTTCTGGGGAAGCATATATTTTTGCTCCGCTCATAGCTCTTCCCCGTGTTGCACCAGCAAGTGCTCTGCGAAGTCAGAAAAGTCGTACAAGACCATTAATTTTCTTCCACAGGAATCTCTTTCAAAATATCCCTTGCCATATCCCTACTTTTTTGCTTCCACATTTCCAAAATCAGGGAGCTAATCTTCCACCGCAGGGAGCAAGGAACTGGCTTTGCCTTGCAAATGGCGTACCAACGTGGCAATGGCTTAACTGCCAAGAGAGCACTTGCAGCCCGCTGCCTGTCCTTCTGCCCGCAGGCGCAGGATGCCTCATCTCGGCACCAGCAATCCTCCTGGTTCACCGGTTGTATCCAAAAAGGTGTTTTTGAGCCTCTACAGCGACGTGCTGGAAGCTGCGCAGGACTTGATGAGAAGCTCCCCCGGGCAATCTCAGTCCTCAGCACTGCTGCTCAGCCTGTTGCTGTTCATCCAAGAGCTGCTGCTGCTGCTGCTGCCCATCTTGCCCAGGTGCAGCCTCTCTCCTCTGCGGGCTGGGACCCTGCCCCATATTCACGCTTGCTATCTCCTTTGGCTATCAGGCCCCAGCCCTGAGGTGCCACGGGGTTCCTGTGCCTCCCCCTGCCTGTGCACCCTYAGAGGAGCAGGTCTGGGTCCCAAATCATGTCTATATAGGGGAGGGGGCAGCCCTGGGAGAGGCCTCACTGCATCACCCCAGTCCCCCAAGACAAGCTGCACCAGATCCGTTTAAAGCGATACTCACCCGAAGGCTGTGCAGCATCGCTCCCAGAAAAGGCTCGGGAAGCTCTTGTGCAAGCTGACCTAATTTACAGCTTTCGGTGCTATTCTAGTAGTTTTGGATGTAGCAAAAAGGAACCTGGCATCTATCCTCATTTAATACCCATCTCAGCCTGACTTTGAAATGTCCTACTGAAAGTACAGCCAAGGGAAACTTTTTTTTTAACAGACAAACAGACAAGGAGGAGTAAAAAGCAGGGAAGAGGGAGCGAGAAGGAAGCAAACAAACAGCAACCAAGGATTTTGGGGCTACAAATAACTTCATGAATAATATTATCCCCTGGAAATCAAGCGGCTGGAAACACTCGCCTGACCCAATATGCAAATCTGTCCTGGGAAGGGACGGGGCAGCCGGGATTTCTTGTACTCAGCACTGGGCTGTTGCAGGGGGGGAGGCAAGCCTCCTTGGCTGGGTACAGCCAGAGGCTCTTTGGCACAGCCAGAGGTCTCTGTGTGTGCCACCTTTGGGGAGGCTACTACAAATGAGGTCAAGCTGTTTTGGTGAAAATTGGAGGGATGCTTTGAGAAGGAAGGGGATGCATGCGGTTGGTGGGGGCCAGCGCTGGCCCACGGGAGCTCGGAGCACCTTGCAGGGGGAGGCCCCCTGCGCCCACGGATAAATGTGGATGTGCATGGGGGCTGCAGGGGCAGACAGGGACCCCTTGCAGCCCCACGTGGGGAATGTGGACCTTTTCCTGGGAACGGCAAAGAGCCTCTAACCCCGCGGTGTGGCTGCCGCTGGCGCCGTGCCACCAGAACACATCTTGCAGCACACGAAAGGCGGGTGCTCCACTCCCTCTGCCCTGCCAAGGCAGCTCTGACCAGCCCAGTCGGGAACACGCTGCAGCAAACACACCTCTGTTTACGAAGTATTTGTGAATAATGGCCCTGACTTTGCACTGAGGRAGGCAACAGATCCTGGAGAATGCAAAGGGCATTTGCTCACCCTTGCCCTTGCCAGCCCATGGCGTGGAGGGACCTTTGCCGCTGTGTCCCTGCTGCAGAGGAAGGGCCATCCCTCCTGCTGGCCCGCGTGGTGCTTACTGGGGAATGTGGCTGGTGGATCTCGGCACCCCGCTTCCCAGGAGCCCAACGCAAGAGCTGCAACAAGGACTGGTTTTTTTACCAGGTGGTTTCTCAGGACATTTTCATGTGTGCTAGGCTTGGTTTTCCAAGGCACAGAGGCCCAAAACCAGAGTCATTTTTGCAAGTAGAGGTTATTGGGTTCCAGTAATGCATAAAGTAACACTAGATATTTCCCCGTAACCAATGCATACGTAAGGGCTTACCTGTGTACAGCATTCCCAGGGCACAGCGTTTTACAGCRGCTGCCTAACTGGTGTCAGTCAGTGATGAACAGGGACTGGCATGCTGGCCTGGCACGGTAGGTAAAAACCACAATAAATGTGTCCTGGCAGAGGTATTTGAACAAAACTGGCATTGTTGCCTTCAGAGTCCATATACACGTGCTCACATCGCGGTCTATTCAACACTCTCGCTGTGCCGTTTCAGCTCCCTTCCAGGGGTCGGTCTGCTTCCGATGGCTCATCTCACTCTGAAGACTTTTTCTTCATTTCTTACAGGAACATTCTTCTTTTCTTCTCATGGCTCTGTTTGAACTTCCTCCCCTTTGCCCTTCATGGATAACTTTGTTTTTATATGGAGTTATTACCCCTCTTTATGGCATGTCGCTCAGGGATCACAGYAGTGTCTGCTTTTTGTTTTCATGTGACATATCATTACATGTTCAGCACTTTTCATGATTATTTTGGGGGTTGCCCCCATGTGTGTTACAGTGGGTCCACCAAGCTGCCTCTGGTGCAAATAACTCAGAGCATCTCTTTAGCATCAACACCCCTTTAAAATATTTGGCAGTGGAGCGTTACTAAGATAGCTCCCGGAGCGGTGATACATCTTGTCGGTCTCACATGAGGTGCCAGTACATTGAACTTGAGCACAAGGTGCCGGCGCTTGAATTAAAACTAATTGCTGTAGCACACTGGTGCCTGGAATGAGCCTGATAAAGCTGAAGCCAGCAGAGACCATCATCAGATCAGCAATTTTGTGGGGTACAGCTTTCTGACCTCTCTCTGGACAGAGCTGCAGTTGGTTCATTCCTCCTTTGGCACAAGGAGCAATCGCAAAACTTTTAAAGACTGAGGAGTGATTGCTGCACATCGGTTCACTCTTTAGTATGCTCATGCGATTAGCATAGATTTTGAAGGTTGAATCCTGCAGTGGCTCTCTTGGATGCATCTTGCTGAGGTACCTATGGGACTAAGTCCATAACAGTTGTGTTGCCTGGCATATAGCTGCCGTGGGTAAATTCAACGCTCTTACCAGAGCCTCTGCCCTTTGGTCTGCAAATTTCCATGTGGCAAAAATCATCCCTTAAGCTACAGAGAGTTGGGCTTGCGCTCCTTTCTCAGCTGGTTCAATAGTGTTGTTCTTCATTTGTCTAGGATGGACTTTTTAATTTTAATCACTGGTCATGCAGCTGAGCCTGAAGGCTCTGTTGCACTAGGTTAAATGGAAAAGGTTCTCAATAATTGCAGTGAAATTGCTAATARGAGGGTCAGTTTTAACACAAGGTTCAATTTTAACCACATTTGCTTTGAAGCCTGACCGACACAAAAGGGAACCAAGCCCATTTGAGTTCGGGTGTGAATTCTGCTGTGTGGTAGGACAAACAAATGGCAAAGCTCAGAATCCCCAGGTGCAACGAAGGTCTGGTTCTCTTGATACCGCAGGGAAGAAGCTGAAAATCTGACTCTGGGCTTTGCAGTGCAGGTGTTGCTGACCCTGGGAATGTTTGCCTGGATGTAGCTGTGTGGAATGGGTCCGCCGTGACGTTTGCAGCATGGCCTGAGGTTTTTTTGCAGCATAGAATGAGGTTTGCAGCACAGGCTACAAGGCCAGAAGCAACTCACCTCCTGCATGACCATGTCTCCTCTGAGTTTGGGGCAGATTTATAACTCCATCAAATTAACTACCCGCGGACAGAGATCTCCAAACCCAAGCATACTTCTAGTGTGCCAGTCTAAGTGTCGAAGCACTGTATGGGATAGCTGTTGCTGGAAGGAGTGTTTCTTCCATCATCTTCTCCCCTTGCTGCTTCCGCTTTTCCTCTTGTGCCAGTAGAGTGAGGAGGTTCAAGGAGATGGACAATCAGAAAACCGATCCCACATGRAAAAGGAGGATAGTTGGCTGGTTCCTCAACAAAGCTGGAGAACCCCCAGTGCTTCATTTTAGGGGAGGGGAGGTGGGACCACCATTTTCAGCTCTGCAATCAGCTTAGCTGTATTGTCCCAATGCTTTCCTTTCATTTTCATTGCTTTTCCCCCCTTCCAGGGACATTCCTGTCATTTTGTGCATGCCACCAGAATACAGAGCGGCCGTTTCCGCAAGGCAAAAGACAGGTAGCATCAAATGACTTTAGAAAACAGATTAGGATTTTTAGAGCATGTGCTGTGATAGGAATCTTCTTCACCTGCTATCGGGAAGAAGATACTTCAGCAGCTGTGGATATAAATAGCACTTCTTAGGCAGTGGAAAGGAAACAAAGGTTTGGGTAATTAGAAGAAGAAATGTCTAGGGGAAGATTATTTTTTTAAAGGGCAAGTAAATCAGCTCCCATGCAGCTGGTGAAGGAAGGAGATGCCTGACAGCATGGTACTGAATAGCCAGGTCTAAGAAGGGTCATTCGGCAAAGGTCAGGCAAGAGCAGGAGGTGGAAACTTGTGCATATATTGGACCAAAAAAATCAGAAGTAAAGGAAGATGGTCGTGACTTTAATAACTAAGCTGGAATTTCTCTGATTTAGGAACAAGAGTCTGAACCTCTTTCAGCTAAAGTCTATGGTGACATCGCTATTTATTTCACAAACAGCATTTTTCTTGTACCTTCACCTTCCAGAGATGGGCAGCGGATAATATAAAAACATTATTTCTCTGATGAATGTACTTCCTTTTGATTTCTTGATTTTAAAAAAAGATCTTGGGAGTGACTTCAATGCCATCAGGCCTCTGCAGTGTCCAAAGCCCCTTGGCATCAGCAGGCTTGTGCTCAAGCTGAGGTTSTGAACGGGGCAGGGTGCCGGTGCAGCGGTGATGGGGAGGTGCTGTGCTGCATCCTTTCAACACATTGGTCTTGAGTGCATGGGCCAAAAAGAAAGTTACCATGAACAGGCAGAGGGCAGTGAAACCAGTGGAGCTACACTCATGTAAATCAGCTGAGGCCCAGGTTATTAATTCAGCATAAACCGCATGACCAGTCATTTGTTTGACTGTGTTCAGATTGACTGTACTTATTGACTGTACTCGGTTCTACCCGATCTACCAGTTTTGCCCCTATTGAAAAAGGGGCCAGGAAATATTTTACTAGAAAAAGGGAAATGTGGAAATATATAGCTCTCACTCAAGTGGTGTGAGGTTCTGTTTAGCATATGCAGGCTTACATTTGGTTTGCATGTTGCTCAGATAAATGGCTTGAAATGTTAGCAAGGTCGCCCAAGGGTGCTGAATGTTAACTGGAAGGAGAGCAAATATTGCAAAGCCATGCTGTTACCTCTGCTGTTGCTGCAGCCTGGAGGTATGGATTTCTGTACTCTGGCTGTGCTAGCGATTCATTGCAGTGCGCATGCTGCTCTTCAGCAAGGAAAATGGCAATGTAACTGCATAGATTACTTAGCTGCTAATATACCTCTYGCGATGAAGATTGGGGGAGTGAAACAATGTTGATCACATGACAGCAAGCGAGCAAATGCAAATATCTCAGCCTGCATCAGTCTCTGGAAAAAAAAAAAMCACTCAGGGTTGACATAGCAGCGGGATTGTTGGTCACTTAGCTCTGTCCTGATATATCTAAAACAATTTACTTCCAGCTTCTTTGGTTTTAATGACAATGAAGGACAAATTGCAGCTGCATCATGTAAAGAAGAATTGCTTAACCATGCTATAGTTTGTTTTGCGTTAACCTTTGGGAGGCTGGTGCTAAGTCTCCAAGACTCTGGTGCGTTTTGAAATCCCACAGTATAAGCAACATAAGGGAAATACAGCTTCCCTGAGATATGGTGTGAAAACACACTTAACTCCTTAACACATCTTTGCCCCCTCCTCTCTGACCCTGACATGCTTAGCATAACAGGGCCAAGACAAAACCAGCAAATAACAATGAAGAGTTTCTCAAATCTTAATGAAGGTGGATTTTTAAGAAGCGATGCTGGTGCCTGGCTGCCAATGCGAGTCGTGCTCCGGTCCACGCCTGTCCCTTCGGAAAGCCCACCCCAAATCCTGCTCCCCCTCGACAAACGGCCCTGCCTGTTTTCTGTTGCCCCTAGAGAGGGGATTGTACTTTTCTTGAGCTGGGGACGCTGCCATCCGCATTGTGTAACTGCAAGCTGTCCCCACTGGCCAGCAWTCACCATGCCGAGCCCTCAGCCTTGGCTCCCTGAGACTGGTCGGATGTGTGCTGCAGAAAACGCCAGGGATCTCAGGGTTAAGATAAGTTAGGATCACTTTTTTTAGTAAGGCAAACAATCGCAGGGCTGCAGTGCCCAGGAAAAGCTCTGCCTCTTTCCATGATGAGTGCTCAGGCAGCACTCAGGCGTGCCAGGCATTTTTTCCCTTTCTGAACTAGAAACTAAGGAAGCAAACTTAAAGAGCAGAAGGGAATTCTGCATTTCTTGGTATAAAATTCCACGTTAAAATTGCTTTACTGGTCTCACTGCATCTTGGAGTCTGCTATGAACTGGGCTTCCGAAGCCACAATTCTCCTTGCGGGAGGTTGGACCCTCAGTGGTGTGAAGGCTTCAAGATGGAGAGCTAAGTCCCTCACTCTTGCCCTCTGACAACAGCCAGAGGCAGCTGATGCTAGAGATATCCCGCTCTCCTTCTTTGGTTCCTGGCTCCCAGGCCTCGTGGGGAGTGTTCAGATGCCGCCATGTTTAGTGACATTTTAAGCATGTTTGATTTTGATCAGTATTGGTCCTTTTAGAGAACCCATCTAGCTAACAGCTTCCACAAGCCCAGACTGCAGCCCTGGTCCCAACAGTCCCAAATCAGCTGCCAAATTTCACAGCCCACTTCACCCCCATCCAATTTTTTCTGCAAAGTAGCTATGAGTTATAAATCTTTCTGCAGGGGAGGGTTCTTCTTTTCTTTTCTTTTTTCTTTTCTTTTCTTTTCTTTTCTTTTCTTTTCTTTTCTTTTCTTTTCTTTTCTTTTCTTTTCTTTTCTTTTCTTTTCTCTTTTCTTTTCTTTTCTCTTTTCTTTTCTTTTCTTTTCTTTTTTCTTTTCTTTATTTTATTTTATTTTATTTTATTTCTTTTCTTTTCTTTCTTTTCTTTTCTTTTTTCTTTTCTTCTTTTCCTCCTCTCCTCTCCTCTCCTCTCCTCTCCTCTCCTCTCCTCTCCTCTCCTCTCCTCTCCTCTCCTTTCCTCTCCTCTTTTCTTCTCTTTTCAAATTCTAAAATGACACTACTTTAATCTTCCACCCAGAAATTGGGGAAATTACGCATGGTTTGCAGATCTGAGATCCCAAGGGAAGGGTGATCCAACCCTGTCTCAGCACATACTGATGGGCAACATGTCTCTGTTCCCTGTAGAGGGCATGGATCCAATGGGATGTGTTTGATGTCTTGAGCCCACCTGAAAGCCGACCTCTCCAGACCTCATCCAAGGATGGTGTCTACCAGGAGTACCAGCTGAGGACTGTCCTGTTCACAGGGTAACATCATTGATCCTGCTCTGGATTCTCTAGCAGCTTTTGCCTGCTCTTCTCACTGTTCATCAATGGATGTCAGTGAAGATTTTGTAAAGCTTCCAGCCTCCCCCATGTATGCACACCCAAATATCTGTCCCTGAAGATGTGGGGCCAGTCAACACCCACCAGCGCTGAGAGTGAGGGCCCCTAGATGGACTGCATCAGCAGTTTGCATCCTGTGGCCCACCCTAATCTCCATTCTGAACATAAATGGAAATCTGGAAAGCAAAAAAGGAAAATATACCAAGGGAAATCAGAAAAGCCGAGGAAGCCAAAGGGGCTTTACCAAGGAGTTCAGTTCCAATATAGTGTTAAATTCACGGGCGTTGATTGCAGTAACACTGTAGTGAAGGACTGCAATTTTGCCTGGGTCTGTACATCTGCCACCTCCTCTAGGCACACCCGAGTGAGAAGAGCGAATGAGGTCCAGACTGATCCGAGTTGGAAGGAACACACAGTCTGCTTCTCAGAAGGATTAAGAATTAAAGAGCCACTGTCAGGTCCCATAAGTGTAAGCATGAGGTACAAAACCCAGCAGCCCTGAGCTGTTGATGCCAAAAAAGCTCATTGAATTCTTCAAGGCAGGACGCAAAGGGCATCAATCCAGCAGCGTCTGCAGAACAAGACCTGGCACTGTGTCAGAAGGAGGGGCYGTGCCGGGCAGGTTCTTGCAACAGGTTGAAAGTGCAGTGATCACCAGAGGTGGATTAGCATCTATTTACCCATGGGGCAACTTCAGCCTGAATATCCTGGTGCCCTACTGTTCTCTGAACATRCAACTTCTTTGTATTGATCTGGTCCAAGGTGCATCTCAGAACAGCTCATCCCAAGCACCCAGGCAGTAGCGTGTCCCCCAGTAGGTAGCAGAGGAGCAGAGCTGTTTTTGGAGAAGTCGTCACAGCTGTGGTCCGCGGGGGTCCTGAGTCACCCTGCTCTGAACCGGACATCTGAGTCACGGTTCCACTTCCCTGCTGGGCCAGGAGGGTTTGAATCAGATCACAACAGYGTGAATCAGGACTGGAACGAGCTCTTCTCCTGAGCATCAGGAGGCTCTGAATCAGGTCGTGAAATAGTCCTTCCTTCCCAGACACGGAGGGCCTGAGTCAGGGTCTGAGCTGATACTTCTGCTCCAGAGCAGAGGACATTAACAGAGCATGATGACAAGTATCCCTGGCTGGCAGAATGAGACGGGAAAGACCCTAATTGCATGGTTTGATTAAAAACTGCCTGGATGCTCTCGTTCTCTGCCAGTTTGCTGTAATGTCACAGGCCCTTTGAAGTGGAGACAAGAGGGAGGAATAGAAAGAGGAGTATTCTTGAACAGTAATGACAATCGTGCTGGAGAAAGGGCGCTAAATAGGACATTTTCAATCTCCTCACAGGGATATCCTGATCCCAGAGAGTACATCTAGTAGTCTTCAGTCCACTACAGAGCCTGTTGCCTCATTGCCTCTACGTTTAATGCAGGGGGGCACGGTTTGTGCAGATTGTTATTTAGGTTTGGGGGATTCCTGCCTAGAGGTGGGACCTGCTCTGTGCTGGGCAGAGGACGGTCACCTACCAGGAGAACTTCGAAAAACACCAAATCCAGATGGGCAACAGTGCAGGAAAGGAGGCACCATCCCTATTTTGCGGAAGGGAGGTTGACTTTATCCAAAGTCACCCAAGGGCGCAGTGTGGCCAGCAMAGCTTCAGGCTCAACTTTTCATACTGCTTTTGAAGCTTTGTTTTGCTGATACAGGCTTCCTCCCTCTCTGTCAGGGAATAAGGGGAGCTTTCTTCAGCTTTACACTCTTTTGCACACATTCACTTTCATGCTTCGATTCATTGACTTGTTAGTGATGGGAGTAATTAGAATGGGCTGCACGTGCTCTTCCACGCTCCTTATCTTCTTTATTATTCTCCTTGACACTCATAGTGCTCTCTGGCTGGGATGGTGATGATTCATGTGACACATTGTCATCTGAGAACGGAGTTGACAAGACATATTTTCTTCCAGCCAGCACCATGGTAGCATCTCTTAAACTTCAGTTGTATCTAAGAGCTGTTGCAGTGGAGTATTTCTGTAGCGTGAGCCATCTGGGGAGCTGGTTTGTTGCAAGAGAAGATGGAGGCAGAAGGAAAAATTCTTTAAAAGTGTGGGCCAGGTCCATCTGTGTGTGCAGCTCTCTGATTTCAGGGTGTGTATGGGACAGGACAATGTGGACAGCCAGTGTCTCACTGCTGACAGCTGATGACTGTGAGATATGAGTAGGTCAGCTGGGATTGCCTGAATTTTTTCTCTCCACCTTGGCGGCTGCAGATGCCACAACATGGTTGCCTGCTCCCAGATTCCAGTGTCAAGGCAGAAGATGTTGGATCACATTAGGAGAAGGAGGCCAGAGAACTGCTTTAGCAGAAGACATGTTACTGTTGGAGACAAGGCTGACTAATATCTGGCAAGAATGAAAAGATATTTTGAGCAATCTGTGTAATCTTCTCTTTCCTTTACTCTTTTCCTACAATCTTTCCTCCTTCCATTACTTGCAGCTGTTTTATCACATATCTACTTTGGATCTGCTTTAGCATCCCTGGGAATCCCTCTGCTGACTTGAGAGAGTCAAGTCCCTTTGGAAGGGACTTCTCATCTAACTATCACTACAGTTTGCAGAATTGTCATCGTAGGTTTGGGCCAACAGCGATGGTCAGAGTAGAAGTAATGAATTAAAAATAAAATAAAATAACTAAGTGGCAGCTGCACCTACAGAGCTCAGCACAGACCAAACCAGGCTCCTGAAACTAGCAGAGCCCACCAGGCCATTTCAGGATATTGCAATGAAGTGCAATCACGATCAGGAGTGAAAATCAGCTGTATTTTCTTATTCCTGAATTCTGGAACTGTGCCAGCTCCTAGCTTGGAGTGCCTGATTTACCCACAAGGAAGTGTCCTGCTTGTTTAATAGTAGATGATTTCTTATTTGAATCTTTCCTAAAAGGCGTGTCTATAAGCAAAACATCATTCCATCATCTTCATTTCCTTAGTTTTTCTCTATAGGTCAACTCAGAAACACTTAATAAGTTTTGAACACTTATTTTTGAGGGCTTACAGAGAAAGATAAGGCTAAAACTGAAGAAGATCAGTCCTATGGACTAGCATTAAATCTAACAGATATCTCCAGTATTCAACTGTATCAAGAAAATGTTATGATAAGGGAACAAATGGAAACACTTGTAGACACGCACAGGATCCCAGGCAGAGACAGCAGGAAAGAAAACCACCTCTCATGGCTTTGTATGCTTAAGTGGACTTAAAATGCATGTGCCTAAGATAGATACTGTTTTTAGTTTTGCTGGGCTAAAATCTACAAACTGGGATGCAATTAATGTAGTGATTATTGAAATGCCTCTGGGGTAAAACAGCTGTCACGCAAGCCCATTCCACGTGGCTGATGCCTTTTTACTGTCTAACAAGACGTCAGTATTAAGCATTTGGAGCTGCTTAAATACAGGACTGAAGCCTACAAACACTTGCTATTGGCACAGTGTTTCTTACCCCTTTGCTGAGGTTGGGCAGCACCTTTCTGTGCCAGTTTTGTTTAACATGCCAAGGATATGCAGCAGTGCCTGGTCCCAGGGCGCGTGGCTGTGGGTGCTGCTGGGATGCTCACACCTCTGAGCATGCAGAGTGAGGGGTTTGGGACTCAAAAAAATGGTCACGTCAGTCAAGCAGAGATTTTTTTCATTTGTTTAATGAATGACTGGTAGTAAATTCTGTTTCTCTTGCTGTGTTGCAGTGAAGGTTGCTTCTTCCAGGCTGTCCCCAGGCTGGCAAGGGCTGGCAGCAAACAGAGCAGAGATGAACTGTTTGTCTTTATAATGAACCTGGAGACGGGTGTTGCACAGAGCATGGGGCTTCCCTTCTCTCATCTTCCCAGGGACAAAGTGGCTGTGCCACTGCTTTCCCATGCCACCTTCGGCACRTCCCCGAGCACGCAGCTTCACAGCCTCAGGGAGCCGCTCTGGCACCTCACCGGCCCCAGAAGAGGTAGCTCATGTCCCCGTTGCTCACCTAATGCCAGGTTTATGCCTTATGACGTGCATCACGGTGGCATTAAATGGCATGGAAACATCTGCTCAGGAGCTCAGGCTGGATGGGAGCGTGGTGACCCACACGCTGATGGGTGGGAGCTTCGGAGATGAGTGAGAGCACCCAGGGACAGAGTCACCTACACGAGCTCCATCACTGGCAGAACAAAATAAAACTGTTTTCTACCATTTTTCCACCCACCAACCCTTTCCCACATCRGTTACTGGTTGTGCCACCAGCAGAATTAACAACCTTTATTTAGGTTGCCATTTGAAGAGGCATTTGGTACCTCAATTTAATCGGCAAGTTACATCAAGAGGCAACTGCCCAGTCTGGACAACACCTTTGCATTTAACTGCAGCAGGCAACACTYGTGACAGATTTTTGCTTTTGTTTTGTTGTAATCTTGTGGTATTGTCCAAGTGTAAAGTGCTGGTAAGAATAATAATCTCTYTAGTTTCCAAAAGGATGGCTGGTGGGAGTGTAACGACATTTGTTTGCATCCAAAGAATCCTGATAGAGGGGGACTGGGAGAGCAGGAAGAGGAGAACGTCGCTTGCATCTGAGCGACGTTTGCAACTCTKACAAGAGTTATGGGTCTGGAGGCTTCAGGGTGCAGAGGCACGGCCGCTCAAGGCCAGGTGGAAATCCCCGGCTCCCGCTGATGAGCTACGCAGCAGGCGATGCGTGGGGAGGGATGGGGCACCTGGCACAGGCTGTCATGATGGAGAGGAGACCAGCTCCTCCCTGCTTCTGAAGGGGCAGCAGCTCCAACCGACACGTGTCCGCAGGGCTGCCAGTTGTGGCTGTGGCCACCCTGGTTTTGGTTCACTCTGATGTCTTGGCTTGTGGAGCGGCAAAAGCAGTTAGTGTCTTGTCCTTGAAAACGTCCCCTTGGCCCTGCTTAGACACCTGTGCCTCTTGCCCGCTGCATTGCCAAAGGATGTTCCCTGCCCAGCTCCTCTGTCTGCCAGACTGACTTTGCCTGGAAGACCCCATCACTCTGTGCCACCGCTTCTGGGGGTCTGGTGGGGGAGATGACCCAGCGATGACAGAGGTGAGCTCAGCACCGAGCAGGACAAACACAAAGCTCAGCCCTTAGCAGGGACGCTGGCGTGCCGCTGCCGTACTGTGGGCTCTCCCTGGCGCGGTGGCCTGCCTGCGGGATGCTGCGGGGCCGTGACATGCCAGCCAGCGCCAGAGCCTCATGAGTGCTTGGGGCAGGGACAGGCTGCAGGCACCCAAACCCTCCCCAGGGAGGGATGTCTTGGAGGTGTGAGCCCAGCCTGGAGAGGAGACTCAGCTTGCCCCAGGGGGCACTGGCTGCTCCCATGCGTGGCTCTCCCCTCTCTTCTTTCACAAGCCCTTTGCTTTGGGAGGGAGAGCACGTCTGCTAATGGCAAGCTGACAAGTGAATCAGTGCATACGTGCAATCAGCAGTGCCAGGGGAAGGAAACAAGGATTTATCCTCCCCCTGTTGTTTTAGACAATGCTTCCGCTTGCAGCCTGAGCTCCAGTTAAGGACGTTTATTGATTGCTTCTCTGGTTTACTACTGGCTGCCCAGGGAGCAAATAACAACATTTTAAATGAGCAGGCTGAAATACGGCAAGGCAGGAGTTGACAGGCAGTGATTAAGCAGCTCTCTGATCTGGAGGAGGGTAAGAAGCAAATGACAATATATATAGATGTATGACGGCTAATATAGCAGGGCAGAAAATTAACTCATTGCAGGAAGGTGGAAGATCTTTCAGCTACTCTTGTTCCTGTCTGATGATTAAGCTGCTGAACGAAAGGTTGCCAGAGGGAGGGATGATCCCAAATATGTTTTTAAAAACACTGCTGCAGAGCACTGTGTATCCCTGTTCCCGCAGCACCCGCAGAAACAAGGGGCTGATTCAAAGGCTGCTGAAGTCAATGGGAGGGTTTCCAATGACGTCCGTGGGTTTAGATCCGATCCCTAAATCCTGGGCATGGTTTCATTGAGAAAAACACTTAAAACATGCCAGCCTTGGAAACTGCTCCCCAAATTACTGTCCTTAGAAGAAAGGAAGCATTGCTCATGAACTCCAGCAACTCCTGGGTGCCACAATAGCACCTTGGATCATGGACATGCAGTTTCACATTATAGATATTTATATTATATTGCCCATCTCAAGAGTTTAAGGGATTAAAGCCATATTTTCCCCCCACCCCACCCCGATCCTGAACTGACACGTTTAGGCTAGATTGGAGGGTCCACTCAATGGTGCTCTGCAAAGCATTTTGCTAAATGGGTCATTTGTGCTTAATGGTTCATTTCTTATAGTTAGTACAAATAACTTTTTAGATGGAAAGTGTCCACCTGCTGTTCTGCACGGTACCATGTGCTACCGCTGTGTCACCTCGAGCCCAGGCTCCTTAATCGCATATGCCTGGTGGTGCAGGTGCATTTATCTGCTGATAAGAAGTATTTGCATAAGGCAGATCAATTTTTTTTTAATATATCCTGATATAAGAAGAAATAGGCTGCTGGAAAATATTGGCAGAGAACTGGAGAGATACCGTAGTTCCTATGACATCCCCCATTAGCCTTTAATCTCTCTCTATCACCAGCATTACCATTTGCAGTGGGGTTGAAAGGCATTTCAAAGAGCTTGGGT
Organism: Phoebastria nigripes; assembly: GCA_035582835.1. Lineage (NCBI taxonomy): Eukaryota > Metazoa > Chordata > Aves > Procellariiformes > Diomedeidae > Phoebastria > Phoebastria nigripes. Next base: position 372,625 of record JAYKAV010002866.1, read on the forward strand.
GGTAAAAGCGCTGACTGCAAGCTCGGAGTCCGCGGCTGAAGGTTATGTGCTGAGGTGGGGCCAGCAATGGCAGGTCTGACAAACAGGTTGAAAGTCAGGTGCTCACCTTGCAATTTCTTTGCTAGACATGAATTCAAAAGCCTTTGAAGGTCAATGGTAGAGTTTTCTAGTAGGCTGAAGGGAAAGGACTGTCTGCAAATAAAGTTTTCACCGAATGCAGTGTTACTATAGAATCAAAGTCCTCTTTGTTTAACAAGGACAACAGGTTTATAAAGATCTTATCACTGCTAGGATACTACTGTTGCTCTGTAAAAGCACACAGCAGGGTGCCTGAGAGCACAGGAGTGACATTATATCACATTAAAACCTGTAATTAAATGAATAGTTCCTGCTTGGAAAAAAAATAACAGAGAATGCCAATTCTTCAACTTTTTGCAGGCAGGCAGAATTCAGAGAGATATCATGCAGGTGTAGCAAGGTGTCCATGTTACATGATGCTGGGCTGGACCTTAAAAGAAGAAACTAGAGGGAAAGCCCAGCAAAGGTGCTGTGTGAGTCGAGTCCTCTGGCTATGATTTTCAGGGGTCCTACGGGGCTTTCCACTGGTAGTGCAAGCTGGCTTGACTTTAATCTCTGGGCATTTTCCTTTCTTCTCATTAAAAGTAACTTTTCCCTGCTGATATTTCCTCCTAATTGCCATTTGGTGAGTTGTTGGACTTCCCTCGGGGAGAGGTAGCTGCAAGGCCATATGATGTATGCTCCGTAACATGGACTTTGGAGGAAGGTGGGAGGAAAAAAAGTTGCAAATTTGAAGAGTTGCAAAAGACACATTTAAAGCTGTTATTTAGATATGAAACGGCAGGCTTTTAAAAACGAAGCATTTTTATGAATAAGAGAAGCTCATTAAGACTTCTTAAACAGTGCCAGCTCTAAGGAAGAGACATTTTCGGTTAGCTCTCTGTGCTGCGAGGGAGAGTTTTTTGAGATTCTTGATATTTACACTGAGAACAGGCTATATCTTGTGAAGATCTGGAGAAAAATGACAGAACACTTTCTTTACTAAATTGAAACATTACCCCTGTGCAACCCAGGCCTGCGGGATGCAGGTGAGAGGAGCAGGGGATGCACTAGGCTGCATCACACCGCTGCCTCTTTAACCTGCGCTACCACAAGCTCACCCGGCTTCCAGCTAGTGTGTGTTACAGCTGAGCTTGGCTATTGCAACTCTGCTCCAGAGACCTCCAAACACTTTGCTTTCATATTGGATGAAGAGTACAGAGTGCTTATTTTGTGCAGAGATAGGGCTGAATTATATTGGATCGTTCCCCGGCTTTCAGAAAGCTTGGATATAAATCGTAGGCCTGAACTATGAAATTTATGACACATCTTTGTTTCAATGTACATAAGCATTCTAAAAGACATTAATTTACTGAATAAACTGCTAATATGCTGACTTTATAAAGCACCCTTCACTTTGCTTTCTGCATATAATCGATCATCATGTCCATATGGTCTTTGTAAAGTAGAAACTAATATTATAAACAAGTATGTTGGAAGGCTTAACATGAATAATAAACAGATAGCAGGATGCTAAGGGCAGAGCCAGCAGCAGTATCTGGCCCCGCGCTGGCTGACTGCAGAGTCCTTGCCCGTGATAGTGCCGTGCTGGACCTGAGTGACCAGTCCAAGGTCAAACACAGAGACCGGTTTGGCAGCAGCAAGCAGGGACACTGGCCCTGCTCCATCAACTGAAGCTCCCCTGTACAGGGGAGCAGTTTCTTTGTTTTGAATTTGTGAGAAACTGTCCCGGCAGCCGGAGGGATTGATTCCCCAGAGGGGAAGCAGCCTCCCTGCCCGTGCCTGCCCCAAATTGGCCCTGGCGTTCCTGGGGTTTAGCATTTCCTCAGCGACAGGTCTGACTGGGAGGAGGAAGACAGGCAGAGAAGTGGAAAGACCAATTTCAGCAAGGAACGAGGAAAAAGCCTTCCCAGTTCTGGGGTTTGGGTTTCTGAAGTTGCCTCCTCCCTCCTTGCTTGCTCCTGGCAAGACAGATAGGGAGAGAACATTGTTCCTCCAGCGGGACAACATCAGTCCCCTGCAGTGTCCCAAGAGGTGACAGGGACATACGGGCACAGCGTGTGCGCTCCTCCTGCTCTTGCAGCTCATGGCACCGTTGCCTCAGGGGGACATCTACCTTGGGGGGAATTTTCTGTTGCTGCCCAGCCTTTGCTCTGCAAGTGCGTATTGATGACAGAGTGCGATTATTTGTGGTGAAGGCACAACCGCTTCATTTCCCCCAAATAAAACCTTTAATGCAAAAAAAACCCCATCCGTAACTAATGTCTGAATTCGTAGCACATRACGCAGGCAGGTGAAGCTATAAAGGTGATTAAGGAGATAAAGTAAAGGCTGCTGACTGCATTGCATTCACAGATGCCAAAGTGCCAACATGCCTTTTGGGGCATAAACCGACCTACCCCATGCCTACCAAGATGTGCAAAGCCATGAGATGGGAAAGTCGTCCCCACAGTGCCGCTGCCATGAGAGCACCTTGCACCATTCCTGCTCTCGGGCATCAGCCCCAACGCCACCGCGCTGCCCGAGAGCTGCCAGAGAAAGGGGAAGAGATTTAAACTGACACATTAAAAAGAGACCAAAATGAAATGTTGTGGGTGCAATTTGAATAAATGCTTCAGAGCTTGTGCTCGAAAATAGCACAGGGGAGGGGGTTTTAAGCCCTGTGCTGTATTTCCAAGTGGCTCTTTGGATAAATTGACAAAAATTCTGGAAGGATTTTAACTACAAGGACGAGGATCCAGAGCCTCTGCTCAGCCTGTGCACAGGCTTTAAGCATGTCATGGAAAAAGCCTGATTTCAGTTCCATGGGGCAGGGAGAGGAATTTGGGAAGGGAGCRTGCTTGTAATGTGATGTTTGCATAAGGTTTATTAGGATTATTTTTAGGAGTATTTATTGTAGCTGGCCAAAAGGGTATGATGCAACACAAGCTCCCTTCAAATAAAAGACTATGTAGTTTTGTGAGAAATGACAAAATATCATGTACCTAGTGAAAGGCTCGGGAATAGGATTAATTTTTATTTTATCTTCAGCTTGATTTTCCTGTTAAAGGAATAATAAACCTGCTGTTAAAGCTCTGTTCGCAGAGAAGTGTGGTCTTTTATTGAAACCAACTTTAAGCTGCATCATGGGGAAAGAGACTCTGGGACTTCCCAAACACTTCTTTTTTTGGGTGCTGGTGGTGGAGGAAGAGCTATGAAAGCCAAGTAGATGTTATTAGCATTCAGTTCGTTCCTGCCTACTTTCCCCAGCTACTGTACCGCAGTGCAAAGCCGCTCTGCTCTGAACCGTGGGGAAGGCACAAAGCTTCGCTGCGCAGGTTTGCTCCAGGTCCTGAAGAGGTGAAAGAGGAATTTGTCCTTCCGCTGGCAAAACCTGCTGCTTACGCTGCTCACCCCCGTGGCAGCACAGTTCCCTATCGGTAGTTAAACCGAACCAAAATTCCTTGCAAGGCTGCACCAACACCCACAGCTTGTGCCGCTGCGGAGCTCAGCCCGGTGCTCCCCGGGTGCCGGCGGCCGGCTCCGGCTGCGGTTACGCAGCAGTAAATCCCCGGCAGCTGGGGCAGCGCCAGCACCGCACCGTGAAACTCAGGCTCCAGCACCAGGACATTCTTCAGATGTTTTTGAAGCTGTCTTGCCTCTTTCATCTGTATTTCAAAGATAATGAGTTAAATGCATTTCTGATGCCATTGGTTTAAATTTCCTCATTAACTCTAATTGCACTGGGTATAAGAGCGGGGGCTCCGGGCAGAGACATGGCAGTCTCCTGCTCTTACATGGCAAGGAAGGCCTTAGGTGGCGATGGTAAGGGGAAATCGTTAGAACAGTCTCATGTACCGGTATCTGCTGAGTAACTGCTGAAGGTGAAACGGTCTGGGACGTTAATCAGATCAGATCAAAGAGCAGAGCCTGTCCGGCCCAATCAGCACCGACCGGCAGCTTGATAAGCTCAGCGCCAGCGAATTCAACTGAGAGACCTCCCATGAAACCGGTACCGGTGGGAGCACGAGGGCATCCTGATCGTGTGTGACTAACCAAACAGGACCATAAAAACGTCTCTTAAATGCACCTGGGATTTAACACTGTCACCTTATACATGACGGGTCTAATTCCAGAGAGACCTTTCCAAGTCTGTCCACGTCATCCCATCAAACGCTGAGCCTGGGAAGGCAGCATCCTTCTCCAGGACCAGTGCTGAACCCACTTCTCCAGCGCATTTTTTAGGAACATGACTGTCAGTGGCAGTTGTTGGATGGGGCTTGAATTACGGGGCCATTCCAGTTCCCTCCTTGCGTGAATGCCACTCTCGCAGACAGACAGCTGCTTTTACTTCTTCTCCAAAATTCTGTGAATTTTGGACCCCGTTCAAGACTGCGCAAATCAACTGGGGACTTTCCATTGTTTGCCGTGAACTTCGGAGCAGCTGTTATTGTTCTTCATCATCTGCTGGAACATTTCTGATCAAGTTATTGTTGTCTCCCAAGGAAACTTTTAGAAGACTTTCAGAATGAAGAAGCCTTTGCATATTGGCAAAGTGATTTTTTGGTTTCATTCCCAGGGCRATAGTCCGAGTTTTTCCTTTTTACTGACGTCATGGCTTTTGGATGTGCTCGGACTAACTCGTGGGTGAATTCAATATTTGTCTTCGTAGCTTCTGCTATGTTTTCCTTTTTACCCTGCGGTGGTTTATGGCCACTAGTTCTTACAGAACCATGTTTAATTTCCACAAAAGAGTGAACTAAAGTCAGAAAAAGGACTTTATTCTTGAAACGTTTAGAAGAAAAACAAAAATTAATTGCTGTTGCTTAATATCCCAATGTCTTTGTTTTGTTTTTTTTTCCAAAGACTTCTCACACATATCTCCATCTGTAGCCATTTTTCTGGTGTGTCTGGGTTTTGTCTCTCTTCTTGTGGGAAGACTGATGGGCATTGTCAGCTTTTTCCAAAGCCGTGGACTTAGAGATCCAGAAATCTACTAATTAGTTCATGTTTAATCTGCACGATCTGCAAGAGCAGTTCTGGAGTCTTGTAGATTTGTTCCAGCACAGTCAAATTATGCTGATTAGATTGGTAAAAAGCCAAAAAAAAAAAAAAAGCATAAATAGCAATTATTTTAAATAAATTCCAAGCACATAAAGACTGATTTTAGCCTGGGCTGTTGAAAAATTTCATGCAAATTGTAGTGTGTGTTTATTGCACTTTTTTCCCAAATGAAGTAGAAGAGTTGGACTTATTAGTAGTCAGAAAAAAGTTGAAAAGCCACGGGCAGCCGTGATCAGGAGCAGTGAAACAGATACTCCCCGCAGCTGTGCGGTGCCTTGCAGAGGAGAGCACCATCGCCAGTGTTTGCTGCATCGCCTGTTCCCGAGGCAGAGAGCTGTCTCTTAAAACTCCTGGTAAAATCCTAATGCCTGTAAAACAAACCTCTCCTGTTGAATTGTGCCATCTCCCAAGGTTGCTCGAGCTGCCTGGCGGGGGAACAGGGCTGCTCCCCGCTGCAGCCACTCGCTTGCAGCCCAAAACCTGCTGCAGGTAAATGGGCTGAGAGGTGCAGCTGCAGGACAAGGAGGGTCGTCCAGCTCTCCATCAGTTAGTGCAGCCAAAGGTGCTGCTTGGCAGTGCCCTTCCTGGTGTTCCGGCGGTTGCTGTCCTCATTTTTGGGGTGGAATGGAGTTTAAACAAGGAATTTAAAAGTCTGGCTTTTTGGTTCATCACAAATTCAGGCATGGGAGCCGGGAGGTTTAGCTCCCCAGGCTATGCTGCAGGTAGGAGGCTTCTTCCATCATTGGTCTCACAGGACTGCCGCACTTGCTAAACAGCAACACGCATACTCAGAGGATAAATACAGGGTAGAAAACAAGTCAAGTATAATTTGAATGTTTATGGACACAGTTGAGCAAGCCCTCTGCTTTTCAAAGGCTTTCAAATGTTTAGGAAACAAAGTCATAATGAAAACCTCCCACCTTGCAAGTGGGCAAATGTGCTGTTAAGAACCACTAGAGCTTTGCAATATAAATCTTATTACTGTGGTTGAAAACACAACTGGAACTTGACTCTGACTTGCAGCAAGCAGCCATTACACGTTTTGGGAAGTGTCACAGAGCCTTAGACCATCACTGCCAGGAAGGTACAGAGGGACCTTGGAGTAAATGGGCATGAGCTCCTACGTTAGCTCCATTTAGTCACGCTCTGCTAGGAGGTTTAAAACAGCTCCTGTGAAAAGGAAGAAGCTTGTCCTTCCCTTGGAGAGGATGATGGTGCTCCTCTCGGCGATGTCGCTCAGCCTGGAGCAGCCGTCGCTGCGAGCTGCTGCTGAGCGCTGAGCTTCTCTCTCCATGCTGCAGCCCCAACACCTGGTACCCCACACCCATCGGCTCACACTGCCTGATAGGGTTGCTCCCCTTCCCCTCACCCTGGTAGCCCTTTGCATTTATCTACACTAAGTTTCACCTGCGCTTTATTGCCCAGTCAGTCATTCATAAGAAGGACTCACCTGTAAACTCTTTCCATAGTTCTTTACAACCTGTCCCCATCCTTACTGCCATAAATAACTTTGTGCCATCAGCAGACCTCCTCAGCTAACTGCTCAGCCCTTTTTCCAGGTCATTTATAATGACGTTGAGCTGCACAAGTACCAGCATGGACGCTGGGACGCCATTCGTGACCTCCACGCTCCTGCGAGACCCAACTAGGACCTCTACCCTCCGTCCCTTATCCCTGAACTCATTACTTAGCCTTATTTATCCTACAATTAATGGCTTCAGAAAGTGCCTTAATTCTATTAGATTCCCTAGCTTTTTGCATGGGTGGCTCTGCAGCCTTACTCATGGTCTTTTAATATTATTTTGGGGTGTATAATTGAATTCAACCACTCTTAGGTGCTCTATAGCGAAGTGGGGCAGGGAGAGAGGAAACCTCTGGCTACGTGGCGTTTTGAGCAATTAGCAGCCTATGTGGTGTTTCTGCTTTGTTGATTTTTACTCGAGGAAATCAAATGCTGGCTGGTATTCTGTAAAAGTGCAACAAAATGTGACTGTTTGCTGCTAGTGTGACTGCATTGGATCCAGACTATCCGAAACCAGTGCCACATTTCATCTGGTGGGGGAAAAGCACAGGATCTATCTATAGTCACTGATCCTTCTAATTCACAGGGAATTTTGGTTTTTTTTTTCAGCTCTGATAAAAACAATGCAGCACATAAGCCTCTTTGAGTCATCCTCTCTGCTATAAGAACAACCATAAACAGCTGATTTCTATGAGGCAGATGTATTTATAGGCTTGGGATAGAATATAGATTTTAAAATGCCACTTTTCTGCTTCAAAGAGATTGACTTACATTTTTAATCTGTATAAAACTAATGCAGCTAATTAATGAAAATGGCTACAGAGTAAAATGAATTAAAGTTTCAGAAAATCATTAAGCATTGATATGGCTGCATGCTCTGATTTGGTAGTGAGTCGTGATACAGTGAACATTATCTAACTATACTTGCATCCAGGTACTGTAAGAACTTGTGGGCAATGAGATGCTGCCATGTGAGAGCTTTGCTCTGGAGATTCTTGCTTAGCATTAGGAGAGCACTGTTATTTAGGAAGGAGCTGTGACCCTTCTAGCAGAGGGAAGATCTGGGACRTCAGATCCTGTTTTCCATCCTGCCACTGACTCGCACAATCCCCTTATGCATCAGCCTTAAAAATGAGCATGGTGCGGTACGATTCCCAAAGAAGCCTATGCAACCAGTCATCAAGGGAGTTGTGCTGAAATCCCACTGAAATAAATGAGTAAGGAAAGTCAGTAGGAGCTGGGGCATGAAATCCCTTTACCCTCTTTGAGAAAGCTGCTCTTTCTTCAGGCAGCCAGCAGCTCCCTAACGTGGAGGTACCACCACGCTCTCACAACAGCAGCAGGTACTTCCATCTCCTTCCGCAACCATTTTACAAATCCCTTCCTCCTCCCTGAGTAAATGTTTGCAGGTTCAAAATCAAACTGCATGAGAAATGAGGAACTGTTTCCTTACGAAGCAGAAATTATGTCTCACACGGAGATTTATCATGCGGAAGAATCGCATTTGCTTCTCCTAGGGAGGCAAGTTGCACCTTGACTCTTCTAATTTACCTCCGTCAGAAGTGGTACAGAAGGAGCTGGCAGGTGCAAAGGCGCTTGCTCGGTCTGAAGGAAACACCGAGCCCTGTGTATTCCCTTGGAGGCTGAAAATGCTCTGAAGGATAATGCACAAGACCCAGCACTGTTCCTGAGGTCGGGAGAAAGCCCTGGGCTAGCTGACGTGCTGCACGGTCGTGCGCTGGTCACGCCACGTCCATTTTGCCCGTGGCTTGCTCAGCTGGTGAGCTCTTCAGGACAGGCTCTATGTGCAGTGTTCAGCCCACCTGGGCCTCTTGGTGTTGCCATAATGCTAGCAATGCATAGGGGCTGGATGTAACACTAGCAACCCATTGAGCGGGGATACAGTCCCATTTATAGTCTGTACAAGAAACCTTAAGGAGTCCAGTGCTGCCATCCTTGCTCTGACATATGTCCACAGGCGGGTAATCAGCTGTAACCATGTGAATATCAGCTCTCTCCACTGAAAAAGGGCAATTTTCTCTCTCTTTAAAGTGCTGCTAAGATCGATGAGGAAATGTTGACAATGAAGGATCCTCCTGGGAGCACTGGGTGGTAAAAACTGGAAGTTTCCTATCTGTGAGGCTTTGTGTGCTTGTGGGGTATATATCCCACTCGAGTATTACCCATTTTCTTAAATGTTTCCACCTTATCTGACAGAGGACACAAAAACACAGCAAGAGAACATGCAGAAACTGCAACTGGTGTCTTAGTTAAACCTGATTTCTCAACACAGGTAATCAAATCTCTTTCTTGTCCCATGCTCTTGCCTAGTAATGTATTGAAATGGGTGATTCTTTTCTGTATTATATATAAGTATATTGTATATTTTGCTAAGATAATTTAGACCACACTGTGACTCTTGTAACAACTGCGTGACATGATGTACATGTAACCTACCAGGTTGAGCTGACTGCAGACGCTTTAAAAAACCTCTTTTCCTCTCCCTCCCTCCTTTCCAGTCCATCAGTTGTTGATCTCAGCCTACACGCCTTGTTGAAACAGCCTGACTGAACCGATATCCTCACTAATGAGCATTTCTGATCCACAGCTTTTAAGAGGAGCAGCTGGAACCTTCTAGGGAATTGCCTCTTCATTGCAAAAGGCCAGGAAAGGAGGCGCCCTCTCCCAGAAACCATTCTCCACCTTCCTACTGCTTCTTCCACTTCTTCTTCCAAGCAGATTTGGTTCTCATATCCAGCTGATTCCTAGGAATAGGTGGCTCTCGATTTATTTTTTTTTAATTATTCTGAAATAGTGCTTTATGGACAATTTCTAAGGGCATGGGGGACCAATGTAAAAAGTACCACAGAGCCTATGATCTCATCATCTTCCTCACCCCTCAAGTGGAATAAAATAACTTCTGGCTCAGAATATTTTGGCATTACAAACTTTCATTCCACATGCCCAGGGACCAGCCACACCGAGTCCCAGACAACTGCGTTAGGGGTAACTTCTGCTAACGTACTTTTGACTCAAGGAAGGAGAGGGGACTACAGCCCCCCCAGAGCAACAGAAGAAAGAGAGAGGAAAATCCCACTGCAGACTTCCCCTTCCTGCATGGTGCCTAATACAAAGGGAGGTTGCTAAAGCAACGGTTTCTCCTAGCTGACTAGAACCAGTCATGCACATGGGCTTTGTGCTGAATCAGTATTGGCACTATCAGAAAAAGATGGAAAAAGCTCTTTCCTCTACTTATGTAGCTTTGACTGCTCAGCCAGCACCTCTGGGAGCAGTAGCTCTGAGTTCACTCAGTCCTGGTCTCTGACATTTCCTGGAGAAAGCTTCTCCACAGCTCCACTGGAACCATTCATGCAAATCGCCCTCTTAAGAACTATAAAGGAATACGATATTTAGCATCAACCCACTCAGTCCCCACCGAAATAACTTCAGGCTGAGGTCTTCAGCGGCTTGAATGATGCTGTGCTGTTTCCATGGCAGCACACCGCTCTCCTTGGGGTGCCCGGGGTCAGGAGCAGTCAGGCAGCTTCTCACCACAGCACCTCGTAGCAGCCCTACCTGCAGGGCCTCTGCGGCTGCATGTCCTGATGGGGTGGCAAAAAACAGCCCTTCTCCCCACCTTGCGGGCCAGTAAGGAGAAGAGGAAAATGCCTGCCTTTGCCAAAAATCTGGCTGTGAATCTGAGTTGTTTCGGAGCGCCAGGAAGAGCTGGTACATGCTAGCAGTACGTCTGTTAGCTTTGGGTTTGAGGGCAGAAGCGGGGAGATGACGGGAAGGGACGGCTCCATGGCAAGGGAAGCCCAGTTGTGGGCAGCCAGGTAGAAACACGCAGGTACAGTGAGATGCCCCACAGGCCAGTGTTCCCAGCTGGCTTCTGCATTTATTTCTATCAGCATATCAGCCGGCTAACCTCAGAGTTCAAAGCTGTTGCCCTCTGGCAGAGGAGAACAGTGTGTCCTGAACAGCCTACAAAAGGACACAGAGCTCCTGGGTGAGATATGCAGGTAAAGGGCTGGATACCAGTGAGGAGGATTATTTTTATTTGACTATTTAATTCAAGGTTTATTTGTTCCCTGTGTTGATACTGATGCAGATTCATTCCAGTTCAGAAGCCGTCACGTAGGGAGAAAGGAAATAACACAATCTGGCTCCCCTCTTTTGGCATCTGAACAACACAGTTCCTCAGGAGCACTCGAGAGGCCAGCAGCATGTAAATGCTTTCCCTCATGGTGACACAGACAGAACTTTCTGGTACTAGAGTCACCCCCTTCCTCTCTTTGACTAGTCACAGCTGCACGTACCTTTGGTGTAACATCATGGTTATGCAACGCTGACTCTCCCACTTCGCTCTTATTGTGCCTCTCTCATATTTGTGCAAGCAGAAGCCGAGATGGAGCCCCGCAACGGCCTCTGAGAGTCCAGCCATTTCTCAACCCTCCTTTTTTRAGCCTGCACTGCTCCCACTGGCATCAGAGGTGAGCTGGGAGCACCAAACACCACTGAGTTGCAGCCCAGGAAGGCACAGCTTTCTCCAGTCTCTGTCCAGAAGAAACCTGGTTAAGGCATGCCCACCCATGGGCACTTGCCCACCTAAATGATGCAGACTCTGCTGGGATGCGCGCTAGTATCTACAAGTAGATCTAGGCCCGCTGCATCTCTGCCCCCAGCTCCTTTCTAGGTCGCCATGACTTCCGCAATCATCCCGTTCACCAGGACTAATGGAGCACAGATGTACTCTCAAGGGAGCGAGCGTGAACCAGAACCCTTGTCCCTGGAACGCTTCCCAGGAGGAACCATCTCCTCACCATCACATATCCCAAAGTACCTAAGGAGAAGACAGAGCAGGAAATTAAGCAGAAGAGTGAGTTCCTAGCATTTTTGCTACTTTATCCCTTTAAGGTTCTCAAGCAGGATTTATGATCACATCTTCTTCAGAGGAAAACAGTGTTGTGCTAACAGGTAAGCAGGAAACAACCACAGTGAGATACAGATCTGTAATGCTTTCATTACAGCACAGGTAAACAGCGAACAGCAGCATACCTCTCATGTTTCAGAAGCCCTCTCAAGTGTTTCACAAGCCTCATCTTAGTCATTACTGTGTGCCTTGTAGCTTGCAAGATGTCTAAGAATGCTCTCCATGCTAGCTTGTAGGGCATGGAGCRCAACGGGACAAGCTGAACCTGGCTGTCGGACAGAGCTGTGTACTGGTGCTCATCCACAACAACTGAGGGATCCAAGTGCATGGCAGCAATGAAAATGTGCAGCCTGCCAACGTGTGACCAAACTGTGTCAGGGCAGGAAGAAGAGATGTTTCACTCCAGACTGAAGATTAAAACGTATTAAAAAGAGAAAGGAGTCTTTGAAAGCATGGCCCAGGCAGATTCCCCCAGTGTGGCAGGAAAGATCCATGTTTCTGATTTACCACTTTTGGCAGGGAATGTAGTCAGAATGTAAAACAYGGGTGATCATAAGCAGAATTAAACAGTGGGGGGTTCTGGCAGCACAGTACCATCCACGCTGGACAGCGTGGGATCCTCCTTGTGACCCTTGCAACACAGCAACAGCAGGAAGCAGTGTGGTGCTGCTGGCCATGGCTGTGACTGGCAACAAACACACAGAAGCCTTTTGAATATTGCAAAGACAGAAATGAAATCCTTCTCCTCTTACGCAATGCTTGCCCTTCCTCAGCAGGGATCAAATCAATAYGGGACCATGCAAAGTCAATGGTTTATTTCAAGGGGTTTTGAATTGGGCTTTGTAGGCAAAAAGGCATCAGCCTTGTTTCAAGCTCCATGAAGACACATCGGTATTTCCATTCCACATCTATTTATAGGACAGAAACGTGACTTTGTTCCTCTTCAATCCTATTTAAATGTTACACTATTTTAAAATAAAGTCTGTCAGGAAAAAAGAATCAAGTCTAGGGCTGGAATTATCCCTGGTGAAGATTGGGGATCCCACTTGTTAGTGAATTAGAATCACCTTGAAGGAAGTTAAGAACAACCTTGTAGCATTAACGTTTTATTTCCCCATCTTCTCATTTATGTTAGTACTTAACTTCGGTGGTGGTTTAAGCACACAAACATGTGCATATGCATACACATGCAAGCATGTCACTATAATACAGCTACCAAACCATATAAACAGTGTTAACAGTTTACTGCATGCCTTTCTGGAGGACATTAACAGCAGTAGAAAGAGAACTTTCACATAATTTCTGGAGAAATATTACAGTTGTAGGCCAGCTTACATAACTGATTTAGTTCAACAGAATTGCTCTCTGCCTTTAATCTGCTCAACAGTTTATCTTTGCTGTCGTGATCGGTTGAGCTTTCTTTAAACCATTATGGATTAGCGTTCTGCTATAACACGTTAAAAGCTTAGCTTTGTTTATTTTTGTCAAGGATGGGGGAGGGATATCAGGTTCAAATGTTCAGGCAGCAGTTTATGAATGGTTATTTTTCTTATACGGCAATCAATATATTCAGGTACCGAATGCAAGGCACAGCTAAACGCTTCCAGAGACAGTACTAGTGGCTGGAATAAAACTATTTGTGATTTCATTAAAAAAAAGAAAAAAGAAAAAGAAAGAAGGAACTTCATAAATTTGCATAATTATTTTAATCTGTAAATACRAAATTTAACCCAGCATTCAAATAGTTCATCACACCTACCAGCTTTGTATGGAAGACCAAAGAGTAAATGGTCTGAAAACTTAATTAATAAAGCTGGTTGAGGATTTTACTAAGTTTGCATTGTTGTTGCAATTTGGAGACAGAAATCCTGCCAAAAGCAATCTGTCATTCAACTGGAGGAAGACAGTACACCATAATGCACATAAAACACCAAACAAACGGAACCTCAGCCACACTGCTTACAAAGAGGTGTTCAGATAATATTAACCAGCTGTTCAGTGAATTTTCACAGTGGATTCATCAACTATGAAAGTGGATGATCTATTAGAAGACTACAGTATGAATCCAGGTCCAAATTTCTACTGTAAATTGATGAGCACAATATACTATTTTAAACCAAATGCAACAATTAGCACACCTCTTTGACCTCTGTGTAATCTAAATGATTTGCAGATGCCAGCCTGGAATGGAGTGAGAGGTTGTGTTCCTGAGCACTGCCAATAATCCTCTGTACAGCCGAACACTATTGCAAGGAAACACTAATTCTGTGATCAGTCATGCTGGCAACCCTATGACCTCGCAACTTTCGTATCTAAAATGAAGCAAGTAGGCACTTTCACATTCCTAAGAGCAACACAGACACTAGAGAAGTTAAAAAAAAAGTGTCTAGTGGTGCTAGAAAAAAATAAAAACATAAACCTGGGAAAGTAATTCAGAAAAGAGGAGGAAAAAATCCAATTTATTTGCAATTAGTGTGCTGTTTGTTTTGCTTTCTTATCRGGAGAGATCTTTATTTTGCACATTCCAGTGAATGGCCATTCGCTATTAATTTATCTTCTTTCTGACAGCAAGTGGAGCACCATTCCAGAGTTTCAACATTCCCTTGATGCTGCTCTGGTTAATGCTTGTGTGCTATTTAAACAAAGCATATTCCAACCAAATCTGACTATATATGGAATTCCCTGACAAGTAAAAATTTGGATGCCCTACAAAAAAGAACCATGAAAACAGAATACACACACAAACACACAAAACTCCAAATTGCACAAACTCAACATGTACTAAAACAGGCTCTTGGTGGCAAAGGTCAGGTATCCAGTGTGACCGACCATCTCCCTGAGTGGCACACCGCTTTTGAACTGCGCAGTTCCTTGCTGCAGATTAGCACACGGGCTACCTTGGTTTGATGGGTTGCTGCTGTCAAAGCCAGTGCTAGAATTCTCCTCAGCTGCTTTTCCAAGGTCAGGGACTTGCAAGCTAATTGTCCTTACATTGTACACTCGGAGCAGAATTTCCAAGGTGTTAATCTCTGTAAAACCATATTCTTCCATCGCTAGGCAGGTTCTTTGGACTTGTTCAATGCAAGGGGAGAAAGAGCAGATGCGGCCACCTGCAAAATGAGACAGGTAGTGGAAAAGAGAGCAAAAACCAAATCACAGCACTTTTTATCTTTTTTCACATGCACATAGAATTACTATTATGCAGACAAAGTGAAAACATTCTTCAAGAACATCTCCTTGAGGCAACTATGCATGTTTAAAGTGCACAAAATCAAACACGGATGACTCTACATGATGCTTCAGACCCTTTAAAAATTGCAACAGCAAATTCATTCATCTTCCAAATCCAGTGTTGCCCACCACATTTGTTCACGATAAAACCGTTAAAGCTGATCCTTTTAGAGCAGTGACTCTTTTAGAATCACTATCCACTATTCTGGACTGAGGCACCGAACTGAAGCTGGCACCTACACAAAGCCAGAAGTCATTTTCCACACACTGTACAGAGTTGCCTTCATTAGAATATAAGCGTGTATGCACACACACTGACAAAAGCGGCTGTGTTTACTTGAGAACGATGGTATGCGTGTACAGAATAAAGTAATCTCTCCAGGCCATAGATGGAGTGCTGTTAAGGCTTTACCCTTTTAGTCAAACTGACTAGCATGTCTCCTGAGCATTAAAGTTTACTGGGTATCACAGCGGGCAGTTTTACAGCTAATGCCTCAAAACTCTAGGATAAGACTTTTAAGTCATAAACTAACACTTGTCTCCTTGTCTGTGCACAGTTCAGATTTTTGATTCTAAATACAGAGTATTAATAGGCCCCCTACAACTTTCTGCATGCCACAATGTCACCTTAACAGCTGAGAATAGAATGATTCAGATTTACTCTGAAAAGCCACAGCCAAATCAGATCAAAGAATTATAAGGACACTGTCTGCCATACAGCCAGGACATGTGCTTTCACCCAGGACACAGTGTCCCACAAGGCAACTGCCCTTCCTGAAAAGCTTTTGTGCTSGGGGAAGGAACACTGGGCAATGCAGCTTCAGCTATTGTTTTACTTATTACAATTAGATGAAAATGCTTACTGACCTGATTTGCATTCCTTCCCAGCTCTCTCCCAGGCTCATCCAGTCAAGCCTTCCAACACCAGTTGTCTAAGTAGTTAAAGAACCCATGCAAGTGAGAGCAAAGCATCCTGCTAAAAATAGAGGCTATGCTAGGACTACATGAAGCCTGCTTTATCTCAAACTCCCCTTTTTTTTCCTTTTTAGTTTCTAAAGTCACATCTCTAAAAAAAGAAAGCATCAGGTCTGAAAGCGTCACTGTAGCACTCTAGTTACTGTGCAGCAATGATGTGCTGGGTACTGAATGGGAAGAACACTTTCCATGACCATTAATCCACCATACACTAAGTAGGATTTAATTTTAGTCCTGAAATAAAGTCTCCACAGCCAGGGGTTCTTATCATGCATCTTCAGAACAAAGTACCCTGGACAAGTAATTCCGTGGAGTGACAATTAAAAAACAAATCTAATAATCACCTGCAAAATTAATGCTGGTATGTGTCATTATTAACCAACTCTGTTGATGCCGATTTAATTGCACACCCAGCCTGCTAGCTCCCATGAAATTAGATTTATATGTTCATCAGGATGGCCAGGGCTACCAAAATGTTTCTGAATCAGGTAATCTTTTCTGGCCAAAGCAGTACACACTTTTACCATGTTTGTAGATGTAAAAGAGAAAAGCTCAGGAAGAAATTTCTGTTACATAATTAGAAAGCTACYATGATGCACATATGTTATAAAGAAAGATGTTATATTCTTATTGTGTAGGGAACTGAACAAATGTCTAACTTAGCTAAATGTCAGTTCACAATAACTCTTTGTCTGCAAAGCAAGGATTTGCAGAGACCAGAGACTTACTACTATTTCATTCAGGCTTTTTGTTTTTGGTGGTTTATATTGCAATAAAAAAGGGAAATATATTTACATTTACAGTAAGTCTGTTCTTACTTATTCTGACTACAAGGGTTTAAAGATATGTTTAGGCTTTCGAATTCACATGCTCTAGATTTACAGTCAAAAACTAAGAAGCCTGCACACAGCTGTTGCCATACAAGCTGCAGAACCGCCTACAGTTCTTGTCAAGCCTTCAATTAAAGGCAGAGCACCCTTCATTTTGCCTCGGGATGGTCAGCCGAGCATAGCATGTCAACACCAAACTTGGTGATGATTTATCAGACTGCCTCCTTGCAAAGCGGACTGCTTGGGGAAGTAGGGTTACAGAAAATAGGCTTTCAAGCCGCTTGGTAGGGAAGAAAGCTCTTGCTTGCAATAGCTAATATCCAGAGGGGAAGTGCAAAAAATAATGTTTCTTTACTTACTGCACTGCTGGAAGCTTCTCAGGTATGAAGAGTGAGAAAGCAGCGTAACAGCTGGTATTCCATATAACTGAGAGCATCCACTGGGTTTTAGTAGTTCTGCCAATTTCATTTTTTCCCTTTCATACCTATTGTTCTGGTTATTATTATACATCCCTCCCAAATAAATATACCTACAAATAGCTTAGAAGCAAAACCACCAAGCATCTGTCTTTATGGATCCTAACAAGTGGGAGAGGGGGTCTCCTCAGCTTTTTCCTGTACACACCATTGGGCAGGTCGGATTTGACTTGCAGGCTGGACTTCTTTGATTAAGCAGATATTAAGAGAAGACTGGAAAGCTACAATTAGCAGAAGGTTGGAAGGCAAAAATGAAATTGCAGTGCCAGACTGTGAGAGGCTGTCTAAAATAGAAAGATTTGGTAAGCTTCAATTGCCGTGGTGTGTTTAGACCAGCAAAAAAAGTGGACTCTGAGCAGCAGAAAACCAGCACTCAGAAGGACATGCTCATCTGTTCTAGGAGCAGAGACGCTGTCATCTTCAACAGACCAGATGCTTCTGAATTCTCTATGCTGTGGGCTGCCCTCTGTACCCCCACCGGATTACCAGCTTTCTGTCACAATCACCAAACAGATACAAATCTAGATTTCAGCATTCACAATTCTCAGATTCTCTAAGAGCCCTCTTGTCCTTTAGACATCAAGAGCCATTTAGGGCTTAAATGTCTTGAATATGCATTGCTTTGTCTTGCCATGCCAAGGATTTCTTGGTGAATGAAGAAAAGACATGTATTCCCTCCCTCTCCGCTCGCTGGGGCACACTGCTCTGTCTGTGCATCGCAAAGGGGTGGACTAGACTAGAGAGCAGTGAAAACAACTGAACGGAAACTTTTTAGTACAAACTGAGTTTGTGTTCTTTCAGAGCTCTCCTTTTAGGAAAGCTACTGTTCCTAAATTTGGTTAATGAGATCTGTGTGTCATCATAAATTGATATAGTAATTATCTGAGATTAATCCTGTTCACATTGGGAAGCTGTGTGAGCTTTTTGATCTGAAGAGCTGTCTAAAAAAGTGTTTATTCATGTATAATGCATCTGACAAGTGCTACAGTTGAGGAGAAGAGAATAATGAGACTGCATGAAAGACTTAAAATTTTTTTCTACCTTCAATTTTACAGAGAGTGAGTTAGTTTGAAACATTTAATGGAGAGGTTAAATCTCCTGAAACCGTAGGCTGGAACAAGCCCACACAGTCCTGGTAGTCATTGTAACCAGCAATAGGGTGGAAAGGATATGAAAACTGAAGTACAATTCTGACTGGAATGATTAGAGAGCTTAAGGGAWGGGGGAAATAAAAGAGAAGATTTGCATCCACATAGCACTGTACATTTTAACAGAGAGTATCTAATTAGTAATCAAGGGACACACCCTTGCATCTTTACAAGAGGTCAGTGCCTTGAAAGTTGCTCCTCCTTCAAGAGCAGTTCCTGGTATGTTCCTGTGCAACTCCAGCAAACAATTTTGTTTCTGGTTTGTCTGAGCAAGGACTACACCTCTACCAATTCTATTTAGCTAACAACTGCATTAGGTTTCAAGTATGGAAAATCTGGCAGTGCTATCCAATTGACAAGAACTCCAATGCATGCTTACGATACAGAACACGTGTCCAAGTTATGTGCTCTCACTTCTGTAGGTTATAGTATGTGTCACAAGTGCTCTGACAGGTTTTTTCATCATTCCAGTATTATTCAGAAGATGCAAAAAGAACATATGTAGTGCAGCACCATTAAGTTCCAGGGAAAAGGGCCTGTAATTTTAGAAATGATTCTGTGATGTAAAGAATACAACACAGCATTTTTATCTCTGGTAATAGAACACAGCTCTGGGTTTGGGACTTCAGTGCATTGTCATAATTGGAAGATTACGTTACAAAGATCTCATGGAAGAAAAAAATCACACAGGCATTATCATTATGTAGGGGTGAGGCAGGAGAATCACTGAGCAGCATCACTGTGGCATTTACTCTGTGCTAGTAGGACACTAAAAATATTGCCTCTGTAAAAGGGGACAGAATGTCCTTTAAGCGAGTGTGCTCGTGGGCGATTTGATGTAGCTTCCCTGACAAGTGAAATTAGAGGATTCGGCTGTTGGAAGAAATTAAAGGATGTTTCTTGATTCAGAAAAGAAAATTTTCTCCAAATCACTTGCCAGCTCGTTAATAGAAGCTTGATGTGATTTTCTGCAAATGTGATCTTAACCTCTACATTTGTAGGTGCATCCTTCAAAAGGAATTTATTCCTGCTCACTATTATGGGCTGGCAAAAGCACGCAACAAGGAAATTAAAAAATCAGTTGGCTCCAAATTGGGGAACAAAACCTAACAACTTCCTTTAAGGATCCTTTCATCCCATACTACTTCCTACAAACTGTGTAAAGGGCAATAGCTTTGGCCGGCATTCCACAGCATGGATTACGATGCAGGAATCCTTCTGCTTGACTCTTGACACGAGAGAATCACTTTTACTTCAGGCCAGGCCCATTGTGTGCACCTGACCTACCAACCTCTGACAGACCGGAGCTAGGTTAACGCCCTCGAATGAGATACAACTACTGGGGCTGGCTCAGCAAACAGCCAGTGCTTGGGAACCAGATGAAGCTGCTTTGTGGGTTAGCACCCGGTCCTAGATCCTAGTGGGGCAACTTTGCACTAGACTGGGTGGCCCCTCAATCTTGAGAGGATATGCTTCAATTTGAAGTTAGTTTGTGGATCTTTAACCTCACCTTGAGTTAATTCTCCTTCGAATCAAAGCAGGTACCACACTAGCAAAGGCTGGTGCCGACATTTTGGCAAGCACTTATTGCTTCATCCATCTATTCCAAAACAACCTCCTGGGGACATGAGAAGCGTTGATACCAACTTGAGTACCACCTGCATGGGTGGAGGATGACAGCATGCTAGACTGTGAGGCTCCACTTCCTGCCCTAACACATTCCCTGTGCGTTCTTGAGGTAGCCCCAGCCCAAACAACATCAGCCTTGATGTCGCTGCCCTCTTCTCAGTGTGATTCAGCCTGGGGTACTCCCTACCCAGATACCACAGGGGTGAGACTTGTGGCCAGGGATTTCAGCTGCTCCTCAAAGCCACACCTGTGCGGTTTAAAAATGGGACCATGAATAACCTCTGGGGATCAAGAAAAATAGCCAGGGAGACTTTCTACATGGACGTGGTATTCCCTGAAAGCTCAGGGGAGGAGGAAGGCAAGCCCAAATGAAAATTGAAACTAGCTAAACCAGGCAATGCCTTACCTGCACCACAGGCTACCGGGAGGATGAGATACTATTTATTCTCTCACACAGCATCTGTAATAACCAAACCTGGCAGGTTAGGACAACAATCAATGGCTATGCTAAGGGGAAAAAAATGCAAGCAATACTTGTTTTAAGTCCACTGTGTACAAACGAAACAAATATAAGACTTTGGAAATGAAAACCAACTACTACTACAAAGAGCAGAGTACTGCTGAAGGGCTTCTGTGATGGCAGGAAATGCAGAGGCCCAAACAGGGAGACGTTCAGAGGGAACTTTCCCTGCAGAGTTTTGGGGGGAGACCTGACAGCACCATGTTACCTGATTCAGGTGATATCTCAAGGATCACAATTTGACAAACTCATAATTTAGGGGCTTTATGATGCTCAAGAGGGAGTGGCAAGTCTGAATTTAAGAGAAAAATCTTTAAAAGAAAGGAAGGACATAAAAGAGGGGTGGTTTTAATAATTTTGTGACTCAAACTGTTAATTTAAACACCACCAAGGACCAACTTATAATGCAAGAGGCCAATCCAACCTAATATATGGCTGTATTTTTCCATCTCCCTGCCTGAAAATTTAAAATCTGTATGAAAATTATTGTACAAATGGGTTTCTGCATCATATTGCACAGCCTTGGAAGAAATAGACAATATTTATGAGAGTAGAGTAGGTGAGTGCAGAATTATATTCAAAGCACTAAGATTCAAAGTATTCAGCTGTGAGATGACTGCGAGTCAAAAGTTTCAGGGCTTTTAAGAACTGTAGAATATTGAGGATATTTTTGTTACCTCACAATTTTTTCATTGTCTTCATTTTTTAAAATTTAGCCTGAAGGGGTTAACAGCAACTTTGCAAAAACCACCAAGGTCAGATATTGGGAACAGCAGCTATGACTATAGAAAAGCATTAATCAGCAGATGCTGCAAAAGAAAAACAGTGCAGGTCTGGAAATGAAAGCAAGTTCTGCAGTGCAGCAGTGCCCGAGAGATATTAAAAGCAGCATTTCTGCTGAAAGTGTGACTGGTGAAATCAGCACAGAAGGATGCAGCTGAGATGCAAGCCTGAACACCGGCAGAGCACATCACCAGAGAACAAGAACCTTCTAGTCACAAACCTACTGTGCCATTTTATTCTTTTAGCTCTTCAGAGGTTGGCAGTGCTTTAAATGGGAGGCCAAGCTACTGTAAGTAGTGTATTTACAGCATACTGCAAGGCATAACGTGAGTGATAATTGTACTCTGTAAAGAGGCTCATTAACACTCAGCCTACTAGGAGCTGCAACTATTCAGGATCTTGAGCTTAAGTAGGAGAGAAAACACTGATTTGATAAGGTTCTGTTAAGGTTAAGAACCCTCTCTTACATACTGTCTCAGCTGAACACTCTATAATGAATATTGTGGTTTTAAAGAGGAGGCTAGCTGATGCTATATATTGAATTCTCTTAGCTCTGATTTCATTCAAAGTACCTTAAGACTTTAGGGAATAAGTTACCACTATCTGGCAGTACAGCTGTGATATTTGCATGGCACATCACAATAAAACCCACAGTGTGAATGGTTCAAATGTGACCCTGTCCAGTTGTGAGAGAGAGGGTGTGGAGGGAAAAGAGTGGAACGACTCATTTTCTGCAGTGATGCTTTATCACTATACTAACCCTTGGAATGGCGGTGAACAACAGCAGTATGTGCACAGACTGTTCTTACTGCAGAAGAGCTTTAACTATTTGAAAACAAAACAAAGGAGCTCTATAAAATTATCTGCCTGCGGTAGGGAAAGGGAAGCAGTTACAGATACCCTTCTATCATATTTTAGATTTTACAGCAGTAAAAAAAAACCACAACAAAACTACCCACATGATTTGGAATAAAACAGAAATGTGTCTAAGTTTGTACGTATTACTACTGCAATCAATTAAATTTCTATGAAAAAGAAAAACAGCTTTTGTTTATATGCAAATAGCAAAATAAAAAAAATGCCCCCAGCTCAGTCAGGTAGTATGAAACTCAGAAGATGAGCCTTAGACCAATACCAGAGCTCAGACACTGGTGGCCGTTTGCAGCAAAAACTGCAGCAAGGATCAGCAACTTCGCCTTTTGACTGGTACATAAAGTGCATGGTGCCACTCCACAAACACAAAAATGTGGGATTTTAAAGTATTATTTATATTGCCTAAGCAGATGTAACCTTGTAGCATAGCACAGAAAAGTACAGCCAGATGGTATGGCCAGTTTGGGACTATAATACCTTTTCTAGGATTTCAAATGCTGGAGTGAGACAAGGATTCAAAACTTGGAACTGTTCAAGCAGCTCTGCTTAGTATTCTAAACATGCACCACTTAAATAATTCAAATTGGACTGCGCAATGCAGTGCCTTCTAAGCTGGGAAGTCAGCTGAGTGTTGTGCTCACTAGATTAGATAATTTGAGCATGAGAAGGGCATCGTACAGTGCAGTGAAAATTATTTTCTTCCCCAGGACACACTGGAAAGCAGCTACAAATTGAGCTGTAACCCTTGCAGGTACAGAGTGCTAACAAGTCTTTATTTATTCACTTTTTAAAGAAAGCATGTGTTACATAGGTATCAGAAAGCTTTCTAGAAAATTTTCAGTAGTAGCTGAGGTAGCCTAACAGCTGGGTCAGTCCTGACTGAGCAAGGTAATGCACATTCAGCGACTTTTAAGAACAAGCTTAAATCCTGTGATTTCAAGAAGACCTAGTGATTCACTTAAAGTCAGGCCTGTGATTACATATTTTAACAAAGAACTGGGCCTTGGCACGTAATCAAGTTTTACTAAACTCATGTTCCAGCACTCCATGCTCTCTTGATTAGAAAAGTCACTTTTGTAGATGGAAGTGATCTGGCASAAGTAAGTTCAGATCCACACTAGTATAGTTACACTAGTGTAACATTAATTAGGGGAAAACTTATTCCAGAATAAAAGAATGATTTATTCACTGAAGCTTATTTTTCAATAGGGAAAAGATTTATAATAAACTGACAAAATCCATCCAATACCTCAACAGCAGTTCTCACTTGCTGTCACAATCCTGGAATAACTGGCATAAGCTAGAACAGCCTTTATGTTCCATTCCCACTGCAACCAATGGCAAACTTCTCATTAGCTCCAACGGCAGAGATTTAAGTCAGAAATTGGCAAGCATATTTAAGTGTAACCACGTTTTCTTTAACATTACTGATGGGATGCTCTGTTAAATAGGTCCAAATTTGCAATGATTGATGTGAAGTGCGTCTGAACACCTTTTATACAAACACCTTTCCACTGAATTGCCAAAGAAATTTGCTTTCAGCATTTATTGTTACTGCTGCTTCCCACACACCTCAGATCTAGCAAAATGCATTTGACAAAGGTTCAAAGGGTTTTTTATAAACTGCCCATGCTAATTKTAGCAGCTAGCACAGGCCTGTAGGAAAAAGTTGTTCTTCTCCTTTCAAATCTTCTACTGTAAATTGAAGACCTCTTTTGAAGGTTTTTCAGCCTTAGAAATGCCTAGAGACTTTGACATTTGAGAACAGTGATCACACAATGGAAACGAGCAGATCTAGCGTATGGCTCAAAAGCAGAGATGTGTGCATGCACAGTACTTCCTGAACAGAAAGAGGTAAGTGCAGTTACCTTCAGCTTTTAACGCTGACTTTGCATGTCCTATGGCTTCCCACGGAGATGGAATATCTAGGAACACGGCATCTGCAATGTTTGAGACACCAAACCCATTTYTGCAGACATCCTGGTTGGTCACGGTGACCAGATGCTCCACCCCATGCTCCCGAAACTCCTCCCTGGCCTTCTCGGCCCTCTGTTGGTGGAACTCCACTGTGTACAGGTGCCCTGTGGGAGCCACTGTCCTGATGAGAGCATGGGAGAGGGATCCGCTGCCCGTACCTAGAAAAGACAAAAAACTCACAAAATGCCTTTTGACAGTGCTAAACATTAGAACAAAGGTCTTCTCCATTAGTCCTCCTGCTTGGAACACTTACTCAAAACCCAAATGAACAGAAGCCATTGGTTAAACTACTGAAAGAGAACAGTCCTTTCTTCACAAGGAGAAAGGGACTAAATGATCTAGGAAACAGTCTTCAGGGTCCTCAAAGCATTAATTAAAAATCTGGCAAACTCAGGACCTGTCCTATCTCCCTGGAGTAGAAAAATAATGCCAAGGGTCAGCTATAGCTCTAACAAGTGCCACAAGAGAACACAAGAAAGTCAACACGACAGGAAAAATTCAGGGAAATTAACCAGAGATTTTTTTCTCAAAGTGCCAAATTCTTGTAGGGTGAAAAGAGATGAAGGCAAATTTTAACGTATTTTCAAAACCTTATACTTCATTAAAACAAAGAAAAGATGTTGGCAAGGGTCCAAGCTTGAAAATCCTATTGACATCCATGCAAACAAATAGCCTTCAGGATATGGAGTCTGTTTGCCCGGGCCTCTTAAGAGACACTAGCCATCCTCAGCTGTCACTGAAATTATCCAAAACTAAGGCCCCTCRGCTCCTTGCAGTCACACTGACCAAACGACCTGATTTCACAGGTGACTTACGTACATACACGCCTACACAATCTTAACGAGGTCTAATGAGATCCATCACATACCTGAAATTGTACGTAAGTAGAATTACCACGTACAACCARGGACTAACTATTAAGACACATATTTTTTTCTTTGTTTTAGTTTGATAATTTAGGAGACTTATTTTTAATGATCCACTGGCATATTAAATAGATGAGTGACTAATAACCAATGTTTTCACTGAAGAAAACACCCATATACCAATTCACATTGCAAATTACTCACTCAAGTGGCATTTAACAGAATAACCCCCCAAACTCAAAACGCCACAGCAACCCCAAGTTATCTGTGTTTATTGATTTATAATTCTGTACTTGGAACACATTTCTCCTGTAAAAAGAAAATCTATTTCTAGCTATCTTCAATGAYTGTTCAGGCTAAATTTCAGCCTGAAGCAAGTTCTTTCAACTAACATAAATCTTAAAAAACTTATAAAGGACAGAACCTGAGCAGTGGTGGAGAAAGCTCAGAAACTAGTAGAAAGGAAATTAATTAGGTGACACAGGGGCTGGTACAGCTGCTTAATTGGAGTGATACTTTCCATAACCGTACAGGAAGTCAGCGTTTACTGACAGATCCAAGGTTCTTGCCCTCTAGTCACATAAGGGGAGAACCATTGTCGTGGCACTGTATTTAATCTGACAGCTCTGAAAGGGGAGCCATTCAGACTGTAAACAGAGCTCAGGGCCCATGTTTGCCACTGGATCAACCAACTGCACTGCGGAATCAGCACCGCTCCTCTGATTCCCTCTGAGAGGGCTCTGACCCCAATGGGCAGACTACCACCCTCCCCCCAGCTTTAATGGGGCAGATTAGTTGGGGAGGGAGGACCTACGGATTTTAGCACTGGCCTCAGAGAGGTCCAAGGGAAGAGAGAAACTGACACACACACATTTATTTAAAGTGAAAATCCATGCATCCATGCCAGTATTAAAATAAACCAAACAAAAGGCAAAAGACAGTTACATGTGCACACATGAAAAGCTATATGGTCGTGGCACCTGTAGGCTCTAAATGTCAACATAAACTTTTCTCTGGTCAAAAGGAGTAATGGTAGCACAGTATCCATGTGGTTGTAAAAACTCAATGATATATGTGCATAGCARAGAAATAGCATTTCACTGATTTTGTTTTTTTTTTTTTAAATGACAAGAGCAGGGAACTATTGTTCACAGGATGCTAAAATGGCTGAAATTCTGCCTTTACATGTCATGCCAGAAGGCAGGATTGCACAACTGAGAACTTTTGCAAACTGACAGAATTTAATTATTTTACCTCTCAAATGGGTAATGCTGCACACTTTCTGCATCTTTCTCTGCTAATCTAAAGGAGTGAACAGAAGGCCTGTCAGCACAGCTGGGCTGTAAGCAGAAGCTTGTGCATGTATCCAGTTTCCTTGTTCATATTATTTTATATTTTTAATCACTTTCCTTTTAAATCTGCTCTTAAAAACACAACAGAAGATACTGTTTGCCTCCTTCCTAGGAAAACCCATTAAGATTTTTTGGCTTATTTTCTGGTACTCTTTTTTTATTCACAAACACTTCAAGCCAAACCCTGAACTAAACCCAGGACGTTGGAAGTCACCACTTGCAGGCGTATTACAGACTGAGCTTTTGTTACACAAGGTTGCCAGGAATTATTTATTATTGACTAGCTACCACAAACATGAGAATAATACATATGTATCACATTTTAACATATCAAATTCTATCACACGAACATCATTAATGAGAGTATTTCTGAAGATGCTGCCTGCCTTCTCTGTGACAACACTCTCAAAAATGCAGGAAACAAAGAACAAGATGGTTATGAATCACCCACCATTGTAAAATCTCTCCTTGAAGAGATGACAGATTCTGGACCCAGTCCTGTGAAATGATGATGACCCTCAACTCTCATGTGCCTGATAGTTCAGCATGCTTGATGTGATTCATTAAGAATATGAGGGTCTGGCCGTTCAGCACGAGTCCATACTCAACAGAACCCCTAAAGCTCAATCAGCACTGTCTACAGAAGGCAGGGGTTCAACCCTATGTTTCTCTGATGTTGTAGAAGGGGAAATGAATGTTTATATTCACCTTCTCCCCTGCAAATCTGCAACATTCAACATTTGAATCCTCCCGCCACCTTCTCTATTCCTTTTCAATTCCTCTCTGTCCTTATTTCAAAATCGCCACTGAAAAAAGCAGAATTCAGCAAAATGTGACTCAAAGAGTCTTAGGCACCGGTTTGGAGTAAGTTCTAGTCAGGTTTAGGTTTCCTTGGGAAATGAAAGGCATTCTTAGCATGATACAGAATCAGTCAGGGAAGCAGCAAAACGCAAGGAGCACTACTGAAATATGAACTAGAATGCTACCAAACCTGAAATATTGTAGCTGAACTACCTGCATGCATACAAACGAACCGAAAACCTGAATGCCCAAAATTAGCATTTTGTATCAGAAGAGGCAAGTTAAGAACTGGATGGACTTCAATAGATTTTCATTCTCATATAGGTGCAGTGAAATGCCTATGTTCCTGATTTGGCCTAGAAAGCAGAAGATAAGACAATTTCTAGAACAAATACAGTTTATAATTTTTACACCAGGATGCTTGCCTTTCTCACAGCTTGCACTATAAATAGCCTTAGAAACTCTTTCTGTTCCTGCTCTCTACCACAGGACAATGCCTATTTAACTAGAGTGTATTAATCATGAATGGACTTTACAGAAGAGAGGTAAAACGATGATAATTCAAACTGTACTGAAGACATTCTTAACAGCACAGCTGCTGTTTTAGAGCTCACTTAGGTGAGCACTTAGGTCATTGCTAATGCCTTTGGAAAATATGATGCTCTTTTACATTGACTATTCTGTGATCTTAAACATCTTAGTCAAAAAGCTGACATCTGCATTGCAGGCATTTAATGAGACACCGCAGGGTCCCCAGTATGCCATACTCAAAGCTCAAAATCTGAAGAGGAGGCACCATGTAGGGGATCAGCACGTAAAGTGGTCCATCTCAGTCCAAAGGCATGAATTAAGATCCTGTGTTAAAACCACATGAGTTAGGTGACTAATGGCCCTGCAGACCGATGTAGTATCCTCCCCTTCTTCTTGGGCTCAAGCACACTCCGTTCTTCTTCTCTGATACATCTAAGCTCAGGGGAGTGTTTCTGCCCTCTCCTAAGACAAGGAAAACACTGCAGTTTTAGAAGGATTTCAATTCTAACAAGTGGACACCTAGATGAAACACTCTAGCTCAGCACCTACTGATACTTCCTTCTGATTTGTAGACAAGAAAGCATTGATCAGATGAACTCCCCGATCATTCCCCTGATCTCAAACAGATCTGTTCTTCTCACTCTCTGCTTATTGAAGTGACAGGTTTTCCACAGAGAAGCCTGCACACACCTTAGCCAATGAGACAATGATCACATTAAGATTGTTCCTCACCTTTTCAAAGCTGCAGTGGACAACATCTGTGCTATTTCAACACAGTATAGATACACATCAGAACACTGTCAAGAGAAACATGAGTGTTACCACAGCATCTAGCATAGCACTTGACTGATAACTGAATAAGAGAGTACATTTTTACACTGTTTTCTGTTTAGTTGGTTTTCTTACTGCAAAGGATATTTGTCTAACCTCCTGGAATCCCACCCATGCTATAAACATAAGTGACCTGATTCTGTGTTCCACTACATGTCCTCACTGCAGGATATTGCTTAGCTTGTCTTGCCTAAAAATTTCTCATCATGGGTGCTTCTTTTTAAAAAAGGAACTACAAATTGTGATTTAGGACCTATAGATGTTTACAGCACTGCATAAGCAAACGCATTTTGGAATAAAGCTGAAGAAGCTCTTAAGTGCATACATAGGTTCATATTGCTTGAAAATAGGAAAAGTGAAAAGTATGCAGAGTATTATTTAATACTGGGTCAATACAATATCTAGTAAGATTTTAATAGAACTGAAGTTTCTGCTGCAAAATTTGGCTAAGATATTCTAAATTGAGTAAATACAACAAAACAATGACAGTGTTGCTGTATTTGTCTCCTAGCTACGCCACTTAGACACAGAAAATAATAAGACAGGTCATGAGTAAGCCATGAGAACGGAAAGAGCCTCAAAACTAAAGGAAAATTAATCTTTAGACAGAGCTAACAACTCCACAGCTAKTATCTGTCAGGAAACACTGAACAGAGGAAGACTGCTCACTGTACATGACAAATTTATGTAACAGGAGAAGCATTAATAATTTTTAGCAAATATATGAAGAGATATTAAGCATCTGATGGAAACTAACCCAAAGATCTTACTGTGAAGATAGTCAAGGGCACAAATCATGGTGGCAGAGGTAAGACACAGCAAGAGCAGGGACAGAGAGAGGGAGGAGGAGAGGGAGGGAAAGAGTTTCAAGTAGATGAGCTGGYGGCTGAAAGAGGAAACGGAACATCAAGAAGTTCCCTTTACAGAAGATTAGCTCTTTCTCCTGCCTATCTATTGTGGACACCATACTGAAATAGGCATTTTAGGCAGTAGGTTGGAGGTCAGAGAGGGCCACTGCTCACTGACCAGATTGAGGAGTTGGGGGAAGGATAGTAGGGAAGTTTTCAAGACTGGCACTGCCTACAAAAGGAATGGGAATGTGAAGACTGAAAAGAATTTTTCCTTAGAGATTCAAGAGTCAAGTTCTTAAGGGAGGGATCTTCTGCAGAACAGACATAATATTGTTAAGTTCAGAGCTGCATGAGAAACACGCATGGTGGTCAAGTGAAATGATAAGATGAAAGTGAGTCTAGAAATTCTGGAAACAAATGCTTTAGGGTATGAACAGCATTCATCATCAGCTGCAGGTCAGCCACAAGTCTGAATGCATTAGAGTGATGCCTCATGTGGCCACAGTTTTGGTTCAGTTCTTTGGTATGTCAAGAGAATACTATGCTCTCTGACATTTGTACTGATGAGGCCTTTCTTATACTTCAAAAGGTGCTATACAAGGATCGGGTTTTTGAATTCTTCTCTCACTCTAACCTGAACAGCTGCTAAGAGGTAGATAAGGGAGACATTATAAAACATAGACTTAATTAGTATGAGCACGTTCCAAAATCAAATTAATACTTACAAACTTTGGTCTCTACTTTACACTAAAGATAGGGCTGCAAACAGTTTACATATACTTATGCCACAAAAATTGTAAAGACATGAGCAGTATTTGTTAAAAAGTCTATGAGCATTTCAGAAGAGTCATAAGCATACAGCTGACTTGCTGGGACTCCACAATAAACTATTAATCATTTATTAAGTATCCATTAATCATTAAGTCCTCATTAATTTTTTATGAGTGTACTCTTAACAAAATCTATACCCAGGCTGTGAGTTTGAAAATTTCATAACTGTTTTTGAGAAGCTCTAGTGTAAGGCTGGCTGGCAGCTCTCGTTACTTCTCCACAGAGAAACCATGAGGATCCAGAATACTGTTCTCAGTCTTCAGAAATCCAGTCTGTGGACTCAGAAACCCATTGCTCTGTGGCAATGAACAGGGTTTAGCAATTTTTAATTTGGGATTTAGCTGAAGGGAAACAAAAGATCCAATTAACATTTTTGCTCATGTGAGTCTGATTTTGCTGAATGCTGAAGGATCAGTGGGATGGTGGTTAGAATACTTTTGACTAAATTACATTTTGTCTAAATACTATGCTCCATCGAAGCCAAAATATTTCTGAGATTTATCAGATTAAATGAGGTTTCACAATGCTGTACTGCATTCCCTGAGTAATTCTGAGGGTTAGGACAGACACTTGTTTAGGTCTCACCAGGGCGAGAGGACAGTAAAAAAGCCTTGATAGGTGGGGACTGGAAAGAAAAACAAAAAAAAGTGTTCCACACTTTTGTTTGGAAAAAATATCTGAAAGGTTTCATATTGGTCCCAATGTTGTATAAAAATAAATGTAAAAACCTCAAAATCAGTTGTCAAATGGAGTTGTTGTACTGTACAGGCAGCTGTAATCACCCGACTGAAAATAGCCTTGCCTGGGAAGTTGACATCAAGATTAGTTTTGGAGAGTGTGGCAACACAAAAAACAAAGATTCAGCTTATTCCTTTATCTAGACAGTGGCTGCACATGCAATGAATGCAAATGGGATCAGAGTTACCTGATGAGAATTAAAGTTTCACACTACCAGGCCACCCACAGCAGGTACTTTAGCAGCTATCTCAAGTATCCTTTAATTCTGGAAAGGTCGGGCTGTTAAAGACTGTATCAGAGTGGGGAATTCCTCAGACCAGGGACCAATGCTTCCAAGAGATCTTAGCTCCAGTAACGGTGCTAACAGTTTTTAAATCTCAACATACCCTTATAAATTAGAAATTAGCAGAAGACAGAAAAAGGATCATATTCCTACATCTCTGTCATGAAACATCAGGCAGATGCCGAGTTCCCTTATAGCCTCAACAGAGTATGCTTGGATCATTTTAATTATGCATGCACTGCTGACAAGCTTGCTCTTTATGTATTTATTAAAAATTATTAAAAATAGTAAAAACTGTATTAATATGTTTATATCATTTATGACAAATCATGACTAATCAATTTAAACTGCATAATTCAAGTGATATAAAATTAAGCCTTCTGGTTATTCTACTGAATTTTTATAATCACACACAAAAGATCATTTACACTCGTATTCACAGCATTACAACATGACACATAGGGTATTTCATCTTACTTTATCGATCCTTTCTTCATACAGTTGTGGAGACTAATCCACAATTCTGCTTGCTTACACTGGGTAAATGCAGGGCACTCTTCCACGGTCTAATTAGTAAGACAAGAGGAAAAGAGCCTGGCCTCTTTACAGTGCCCGCTTTGCCAGTCCATACAGCAACTATGTATATCAGTTCAATTTCAAATAATAAAAAAGACAGACCTCCACGCTAATTAATGCTCAAAATACATCTAAAACCAGCACCAGCAGGAAGCAGACTCAAGTGTCGTTACTAGAACAGATTTCCTGTCTTGTTTCTATTAATCGCCATTGGGCTGGTTCTGTCTAGGCCACACAAGGTTAATCTAGAACTAATGATTTTGGCTCACTGAATACTGTCTAATTTAAGATGGCACCAAAGTAGGTTAAATCATCACACTGGAGGCTCCAGTTGTCAATACCTGTAAAATTTTTAATTCAAATCACCACTTCTGGTCAGTTGCAAGCAAATTTGTGGTAAGATCTCTTGCTTCAAGGTTAACCAGATGAATTTGATGCAATACTCTTTCTTTCTTTCTTTGTGAACAATGAATCTTTCAAGCAATACAAGCACAATGATAGCAGTAAAACTGTTCACTTTTCCTGGAAAGCTGAAGTTATAATACTTTGACAGCATAGGCATTAAAATAAACCTGGGGACAGTTTCCCATTAGCAAAAAGGATTGTTTGTGGCTATGACTTTTGACTCATTAACATTTTTGGGAATCTGGATAGGTTACCTCATCAAGTGTTTCCATTTCTTAGCTGTTCAGATAAATGAGCTTTTAAACATTTTAATCCTCTCTGGGTACCTTTGACATTACTGAAAACATTTTATGTGCAGCTCTGTACTTTAATATTCACCTATTCCAAATGAGGCAGGACATGGAGCAATTCCAATCTCCTCCACCTTGAATAATTTGCTGTGTTTATTTTTCCCATCCTGTCTAAACATAGCAGGGAGGGGAAGAGGTGAAGAGCTGCCCAATGAACAATACTGCTACTTCCCATGACAACCCTAAAAATGCCTGATCATCCTACAAACCAAATTATAAACTCATAGGACCCAACCATTTTAGCAATACCAGAGGCTTCTGCATATGGCTTTGCCTGTTTCAAGTGCTGCTATACAGCAACCAGCTCCATATACCACCTGTTTCTTAATGGGTGCAACTGGATGCAGAGATAAGTGGTGTTTCAGTTGTGTTGGAACATGGTCATTATGCCTGAAAAGCTGCCCAAAATTATGCTTGGATGGGAACAGGAAATGTTAAATGCAAGAAAATGCAGTGCAGCACAACCTCATCATGCTGATCCTTTGCCATAACTATGCTTGAGAGGGAAGTGTATCAAACTGCTTCATAAAAAGACTCAAAGGAAACAGCCAGAAAAAACAAGGACAAACTACCTCAGTTCATATTTTTCCAAACTACAGAGATGCAATCAAATCAAGCAAGCCTCATACTGCCTGCAGTAATAAAGTCATGAAGGTGTTATTATAAACTGTATCTAATGAGGAAAATATCTATTAATATAAAATTTCACTCCTTACTTGCAAATTAAGCAAAATCACGGAAGCTGTATTAAATTAAACCAAGTTTAGAAACAAAACATAGCCCTGTGATGAACACATCATCCATTGTATCATACAGCTACAGTGGTTTTGCATGCAGTTGCAGTGCTACAAGTGGATCACACTTAGGAAGGGAAAGACTAAATAAATGTACTTACATGGTATCACATTATATAAATACTGCCAATTTATTTCTCTTATTAGTTCAACACCCTATCATCAGAGTCTCTTTCACTGGTTTATCTCAACTATTTTCTCTCAAAMTGCAAATTCAACGCCTGAATTCCGATTCAAAGCACATATTTAAAAACATTTTTTAAATACTGCACAACAGTTTCAGAAAAGGGAAGGACAAATGTTTATGTATTTATTTTAAGAAGATGAACTAATCAAACACATACTCAAAGGCATATCCGTACATGAGGCCAGCACGCTGAGATAACATTACGTGTTGAAGAAACAGCACCTCATAAAACATGCACATGAAATAGAATTACTCCATGTGTAGGCTGGGAAAATTATATCACAATGGAAAAAAAAGAGACTTTTTGCAAAATGTAAAGATAAGCCTGTTTTTTCATGAAAGTGTTGGTGTTAGTTCTTAATAAAGGATTTCAACTTATTAATTATTACCTGATTCACATACTATGGAGCCTGGTTTCAGTTCTAACATCATGGTGATTATAGAGATGTCAGTGGAATACAGAATCTGCGTCCTATGCGGAAGATTCATGGTCCACAGTTCTGGAGTTGGATGAAGAATAAACACCCATCCTCCTTTACTGCATGTCACTTTGGAGCCATACTTCTTGCCTATGAGGTCCGTGGAATGCCTGATGACCCCGTACTTAGTCTGAGTTACAGTGCCATGCTGGACTTTCACGGGAAACATGGATTCATGGCCCAAGAACACAATAGCTGTGTCACCATCCTTTATTGTATCTCCATATTCAACAAAACTCATTGTGAGAGTCTTGTAGTTGGCTGATGGTTGTCACCTAGAAGAGAATAAGTATGTCAAGAGAGTTTTGCAGGATCACGATGGAGCTGAAACTACAGACATAAACCCAAGTAATTTTATTTTCTCCAATACAGAACAAAACCACACTGTGCAAGTAAGATGTTAGCAACAGAACTCCATGAAGTTCAGGGACCTCCCCCCTGCTGTACTCTCGATCCAATTAAAATCAATGGAAAGATCCCACAGATTTGAATAGAACCAGTATTTTTCCCATTTTATAGTACATTTTAAAGAAAATTTAGGAAATATATTATAATTTACTCAGCCTGCTCCACAATACTACTGAGAAACTGGCAAAGTAGTATCAATGTCAGCATTCTGTTCAATTCCAGTTCACAAGCTCTCAGAGTATGTTGTTAAGTAGTAACTTTTATTTCTGTCTGCTGGCTTATCCCTTGGTGATTTACAACATAAGACAACTGTTACTTGCCTGTTAGGACCACTAACAAAAGTTTACTTGAAAGTTTTCCAAATGAAGGTTTAGAGATAGGATAAAGGTAGTATCTGCATTAATTTATGCATAAATTTGACTAACTACAAGGAAAAAAGAATATTGTGGCCTTTAATTTGCCATTGGGGGTGCAAAGTAATTGTCTGGGAAGTGATCTGTGCTGCAACTAAATGTAAACAACCATTTGCAAGCTAATACAAACAGTTGTATCACTTTAGCCCCATGGTCTCAGAGCTGTTTAGAGAATTACAATTAAATTTTGTTGTCTTTGAGAAGACAATCTAGAAATTAGAAAGGCAGCTTACAATGAAACCTGGCATTGCATTCAGATAAGGCAGCTAACTCTCTAAGCTGCAGGTTGATCAGTTCGTGGAAGGAATTGCTTTATGAAGTAATGGTGATCCCAGAGTTAGAAATTAAAGCCTATGACAGAAGGCTTTGAAAGTCAGATTTCTGGTACTTCTTCCATGAGAATTAAAAGCAGCATTACTTTTAGTTTCAAAATAATGATGTGATTCCACTGCTTTTGTATTGAACGTGTAACAGCTTGGTCCTACTTCATTGTTTTCATTGAAAACTTTTAGTTCTCAAATTCTAGTCTGTTTTTGTTGACCAAAACTCATTGTAGTTCAATTTGCTGTTAAGCAGCTAGATTTATAATTTTTCTGCTGCAGTCACTGAGACTGATAAACAGATGTGCTTGTGGCCAAAACTTCCAAAGCTTACGACATGCTTATTGCATAACGTATTCAGATGCCAAAGCAGAATAGGCCTGTCTGGACATATGGTGAAATAGTAAGAAGGGCATCCCATGAATTCAGAAATGTATACATACTGGACTTTGTGAGATAGTACAAACGCTTAACCGTGTTTTATAGCTTGCACCTTCTGATTATATTAATGTCTTAATCTTTCATAAATGACACTTGTAGTTCTCATTCTAGATACTATTAATGCAATGTAGTTTTCAGCTCTTAGTTAGAACAGTACCGTTTGAAAGGAGCCYGACTGTAATCCATTTCTTTCACAGTATTTAGTTGCAAAAGCAACATTCCTGCAGCATGTCTGCAGGGACATGGAGGGAGTTGTTCTCCCTTTGATTACACAAACTGGCTTCCAGTTTCTTTGCCTTCCTGTGAGCTGCTACACTTACCACAGTTAATTGTCTCAACAGTGTACGCTGACATCTGAAGTGACAAATCTCTCAGGCTCAGACCTCACCTGGCACATTATATTCATACACTTGGGGTAAATTTGGTGTCTGTGAGGAGTTTTGGTAGTTTCTTTGTCTCCCCCTATGGCAAGGAGCACAGTGATCTACAAACACTCATTTTCATTCATTTTCAATCATTTTCCATTCCAGAGCCTCATGCACTGCTGTTACATTTCTCTCCTTTACTCTCTGGGTAGCACGCAGATGTCTTGGTACAGCATTACTTTTGCCACACGGTGCTGTGGAGTGGGAGTGGAAGGGAAGGTGAGGCAGTGCCTTGTGGCAAGGGGTTAGGACTCTCCTGTGGGCTTGCAATGACTGCAGTGACCTAAACTCAATGACCCAGGCGATCCCTCGCTGCCTCACAAATTAAACCACTAAAATGAATCAACCAAAACCCAGATACACCTCTCCCTCTCCTGACCAGCTTCCACACAGACCTGGCAGGCTGCCTCTTCCCTCTCTGAGAAGCCTGGCTGCTTGACACGGCAGCCGGGGAAACCTCCCGAGGGGGAGGAGGAGGAGGGGGCAGGCATAACTGTCTCACCTCCCGGGCAGTGCAGCCCCCCAGTAACAGGAAGGCTGGTGAATCCGCTACCTGGCCGCCCGTTACAGAACGGCTGCCCCCGATCGCAGGGCCTCCCGCCCTCCCCGAGGGCCGTTTCTCCCCCCGCCCCCTGAGCTGCAGCCTGGCCCCCGTGCCGTGAGGACGGTAACGCGGTTCCCGCGCCCTGGGAGCGCGTGAGCCCGTCGCAGCGGATCCGGGAACCTAATGGTTGCTCCGGTGCCGTGTCCAGAGTTGATTGATTTAATTCGGTATTTGCTGAGGGAGGGTTAAAAGCACAGTCCAGGCAGGGAAAGGGAGAGCCCGCCGGCGGGGTCAGAGGAGGGATTAGCTTGCAAGAGAGCAGCATTAACCCGTGACGGGCCCGGGCGGCGGAGCGGGAGGGCCCTCGCCCAGCATCATCCCCGGGCCCCCGCCGGTCCTCAGGGCCTCGCGTCCCCCCAGCAGCCACCAGCTCTCCCCATCCCCAGAGCCGTTACCTTCCGGGGCTGAGCCCCGCCAGCAGGCCCGACCCGGCTCTCCTCACACGCGGTGCCCGCCCAGCGCCTCCTTCCGCCCCGGTCGCAGGCTGCTGACGCTCCCGCCTCCCCACCGCCTCCGCCCCCGCCAGCCCTGCCTGGAGCCCGGGAGTCGCCGCCGCCCGTACCCGGCGCGGTCTGCCCCAGCTCCCGCCGCCCGGCCCCTCAGCCGCCACCGCCCGCAGCCCGATCAAGGCGCCCGTCCCCTCAGCCTTCCGCCCCGCAGCCCGACGCTGCCCGTCCTCTCAGCGCTCGTTGCTGGGTCCCTGAGGAGGGGGGACGGTCACCGACCGCCCTCAGCAGCCCTCCGGGCACCCCTCACCGAGCCGGCCGGGGTGGTCCTGCCTCGGCGAGGGGCGGCGGTCCCAGCCGGCTGTGGGGCCGTGAGGGCGCGGAGGAGTAGCCGCTGTTCACCGTGCTTCTTGGTGAGACTTGAGGGGTCCCAGTGGGCAGTGGGTTGCTGTGAAGGGCCATGGGAGTTACCAATGAACCCAATGGGAACTCATGTTTGTCACCCATCAAGCGTGTGTTTGGGGAGTCTTGAGGGCCACCGCCAGCAGAGGTGAAACCCCTTCCCGAGGGAATGGCTCTGCCTTTGCCGTCGGTGGACCYGGGCCTCACCTCTGGCACCTGGGCAGGTGGCTTCCAGAAAGCTCTGCCTGCCCTTCCCCAGGGCAGCCTGCTCGGGGGAAAGGCAGCTCAGGGCCGACCAAGCTCTTCATACAGGTTTCGTAAGGCGGTAAGAGAAACGACAATGTGGGCTCAGAAGCAGCGGAATCGTTATCTAAACCCCAAATAGCATGGTACTAACTCCTACTTCTGCCTCGTGTTTAGGATTGAAGTGATGTGGAGAGCGCTGCATGCCCCGGTGGTACGGGGGATGTAGTTAGGAGGCAAGGAGGAGCAAAGGAGGAGAGTATCGCCTCATCTTCTGCTTGCAACAAGCCCAGGCCACCTGGCATGGGAGGGGTATGGGCATAGCAGAGAGCATGTGAATCACCCTGGACGTGCAGGTAATGTTCCCAGCTAAATCAGATAACGCTCTGTATGGTGCTGCGTTCACCAGTAACCTGTAATGCACAATAGTGGAGAAAAAGTCATCCTTCCACAATCAAGAACGCAATAACGGTGAGCTGTTTAGATGACAATTTGTGATTTTTTTTAATGAATATGATTCCATCAAGTATAAGAGAATTTTTGCCCAATAACTTCAGTGAGAACACATTTTTTGTTATGCTATTGACCTGCCCATATCATAATTGCAGTAGTCTTTGTTATTTAGTTATGAAACTCTCCTCCATCTAATCTAAACATAATGTATGCAGTTTCAGAGGTTTCTTAAACTGCGAACTCCTACTCAGCTGTTTTTCTGACTGGCAATCATGGCTCTACTGTGCCTTTATATTTGTACCTACCTTTTTTTTCTTCTGTCATTTTTAGTGTCATTGGTTATATTTGTCATTGTTTATGTTCTTATGTCCTTTCTTTCCCATGATGAACTGCTGTTCAGATCACTGGGCCTGACTGCATGCAAGATCAAGACATTCAGCAACTCCTAGTTTCCACAGGCACTCAGCTCACTGGAAACGATCAGTAAYTTTCAACAGACTGCCTAAGCAGTGTGAAAGAATACAACAAGGATAATAGCTGGGCAAATATATTTTAAGTGATAAATGTAAATGGGAAGAGAAGTTTCATTTGAGAAGTTAAGCAGATGTAGCTATAACCAATTTCTTTAATCTACTGATACATGAGTGTAATGTTTAATTTTCAAGTGCTGTTTAGTTGTCAATTAGGAACTGGTGTTCAGTTGTTTGTAGCAAACCACTTTCTCTTGCTATTTCCTAATTTGGAATATTCTTCTAGATTTTCAAGATGTTTATCTCCTAATTCTTCAGGTCCATCTTATGTTCACGTGAGTAATTTCAGAAAACACATTCACTAGCTAACACCCATCTCCTCTTGCAGTTGTACACTGCACAACATTTATAATTAAGCCTCTTAGGAAGTTAGCTGCATGGCCCATGATTAACTTCCCTTAATTCTTCATTGTTAAAGCTCAGTGCAGAGATCTCTGGAATAATCACCCCACGTTTTCATCCTGAGCTGCAGAACGGCAACGTAGTGTATAAGTCAGTATGCACTAAGATATCATCCCAGCACGGAAAGTATGTATTGGTGTCTTTATCACAGCCTAACAGGCCATACAGGCTTATCCAAAGAAAGTATTCTCTCAGCAGATGAGCTAGATAAAACGGTTGATCACAGACTGTTGACACACTGCACAGTATCTATAATTAAGTCACTAGGGAAGCTGGGATGGGATGCTGTAACAAAGGTAGGATCCAATTTACACACAGCTTTCAGCAAATCTTAAAATGCTGTCTGAATAGAACCAGTGAGGGTTTTAAGTCACTTCTGACTTACTGCATGCTAGAAATTTGGCAAATAGTGGTGAGGAAAAGGGGGTAGAGGGTGCATTGTATCCAACATGTAAATTGGATATATTTTGGTTGTTTTCTGCTCGTCACTCTCTTTCCATGTCTTCTTTTCAGTCAAAAGTTTTGTGAAGAAGAGGTGTCTGTGTCAGAAGTGCTCTAATGAATGGCACATTGAGAATACTACCAGTTTATAATAACTGTAATGACTGGTATTCCCTGTTCTGCAAGACTGGGAGGGAAAGAGCATATCCAATGAATAGAAATGGATCCTTGGATTTTGGTTCTTGAGGTGACCTTGACTCCACAAATCTACAGAACAATTATAGTACAGAACAGTTGATTCCTTCTCTGTTTGTGTGGCAACAGATTATGGAATAAGACAGAGGAACCTTCAGTACCTACCCTGATATGCTTTTTTTTCTGAAGAAAAACACCACAAAAATATGGTGTAATGTAAGAAAATGCTCTTAGTTTTATTTCTATTGTTATAGATTAAAAATAATAACTGAGTGTTTTACATTAAAAAAATCCACAATCAGAACTATGTGTGACTTTGACAAAAAGATTWAAAAAAAGATAAAAAAAGATAGTGTTGCAACTGAGGTCATCCAGCAATATTACGTTTATTTTGAGGATTCTGGGTACGATTTTACACTTAATTCATTTAATACTTGCTTAGTGATGGCATTATTTGCAACTTACACTATTCTGAAGCCTGAGCAATGTGTGAAACTAGTAAAATGTAGGGGAAGATTTTGTGAGGTTAAAAAGGCAGAGGAGACCTAGAGAGAGGACTTGTTCTTTGATCTGGGAGATAAGAGACCAGACTTGCACAGATGCCAAGCCCTTGGCTCCTACTGGAGATCTGTATACTCAGCATCTCAGTCTATCAGACCTGGAATAACTCGGAAATCTGGATGGCAGCCAAACACAACGCATTTTTATTTGAAGCAGTCTATGCTTTTTATTTTGTAAGGATTTCCTCTATATTATTTTTTTTAAATCCTACGTAGTTCTGTAAAGTGCACACACTTCTCGTTGTCGGGGTGAAGGTACTGGTTGTGGTGCTGAAAGAATTGTGGTGGGGTAAGAGTTTCAGCTGATGTCTCCTGACATTCACAACTCATGTCAAAGACAGCAACTCTGCGACTCAGATCCACATTCACATGGATAAGTACACTCTCTGTTTGGACAGGAGGATCAACATGGGTTAGGTTGTGAGAAATACAAGTCAGAGAGAGAGAAACTATTATCTAAAGGTGAAAGATCAAGATAGTCATTCATGTTGTTAATATATTTATTTCTGCAAACAATGGGATTCTCAGCTGCATCTTAGCTTTGGGACAAACCCTGCTCATTCCTACAAAGAGACCAGTGGAAGTCACTATTTTCATGAATTTCAGGTGAGCTTTAGATGGGTCAAATTCCAGCCTTCTTGCTTCTGTCTTCAGCAGAAATCAGCCACTCTCCAATAAAACTTAAAAGACTTTTTTTTTTTTGGCACATGACAAGAGCAGGAGACTCACTGTGCTTTACACAACCACCCTACTTCCTTTCAAATTAAACTGTAAAACGAGCCCACGGCTTCGCAGGTGCTGGAGGCGAGGAGCAGGGCGAGCGGCAGGTCCTTCCTCTGCGGAATGAGGCCGCAGCTCTTGGGTGCCGGGGCCTGAGCGACAGATCCACAGCCATGTCAGTGGCTTCTGCCAAGCCAACTCGGGGGCAGTTAATCACTCACGCAACTGAGGGCRTGCCAGTCCTACGCTACAAAGCCCTTGTTTCTAGGATGGCAGGTTATTACACCCGTTACTGAATCCTCAACCAAGGTGTGAAGCCTGAACGGCAACAGGCCATGTGCCTGCCTTGGCGTGCAATGGCACCGCCACCTGTGGACAACCCTTGGCCGATGGAACGCGGAGATGGATTTCCGCACGCGTGTACGTGTTTAATGAAACCACCAAGGCCACCTCTCCGCTGCAGAGAGCAGCCCCGGCGGCCCCGCCGCGCCCCCCACCCCCCGCCGCCCTGACTCCCCGAGGCCAAGCAAAATGGCGGCAACCCTGAGCCTGGCCAGCGACAGGGCGCTCGCCCCGCCCTCCCGCGCCTGGACCAATGGAATGAATGGGCTATAAATAGCGGCCAATGGGGCGGTGGGTCGCGCTCTATATAAAAGAGGCGCGGCGGCGCTACTGAGGCTCCACTCCGGCTAGGGCAGCGGTGGGGCGCTGAGCGGGCGCGGAGGTCCTTGGCTTGGCTGCGGAGCCCTCGGTAAGTCCCGGGGCAGCCGAACCGTCCTGCGGCTTTAAAA